>PISX010000631.1:0-125263 GCA_004024625.1 Mellivora capensis
CCTCTCTTGGGAATTTTTAAACACTGTTCCTACTCTATAGTGTTTTGTGTAGCACAACTCCTGTGCAGGAGTTGGCTAAGAAGAGTGGACAGGAGTTTTATTCAGAAATTAAAGCAGCGAAATGCTTGGTGACCTGGGACGCTTCGGGACGATTGTGAAGATCCGCGCATCCGACTTGGGCTGTGTGTCACGACCATGGCCCTGGGGACAATTTCAGGATTCTCTCTAACTGCCCTGGTCAGGGTGTCCCTGGGGCCACCCGCGTAGTCTTTCTAGAGGCTTCACCGGCTCACAGTATGTTGTGTCTCCCCGCCCGACCGTGGGCGCGGGCTCCCTGGGGCGCGCTGTCCGTGGGCTGGTGGGACGATGTCATCCGCCCTGTCCTCCCCACCTGACCTCCCCACCCCTGCCCTCCTCTCCCTCCTCCTCCCTCCCCTCCTCCAACTTCCCCTCACCCCTCCTCCCCCGGAACACAGCTGAGTCTCAGTAAGGTCCATGCACCAGGGGTGCACCTGGGTGCCTGAAGTCCCGGGAAAGGCGTTGCGAGGGCGGTTTGCTCAGGGACGGGGCTTGAGCGCGGGTGCCCGAGCGGGTACGGAGAGACCTCGTACCTGTGCTGCGCATGCAAACTCGGTACGCCCCGGAGAGCCCCGAGTTCTTTATCCCCGTCAGTGGACACTTGCGCTGCTTCCGTAATTTATCATGCATGATCCTGTGGTAAATAGACGGACGCACGTGTTTTTGTGAGTTCGTGTTTTCATAATCTCCGGGTAAATACTCAGTAGTGGAATTACCGAATCCTAGGGTAATTCTCAATTTTTGAGGTCCCTCCATACCGTCTCGCCACAGTGGCTCCCCTCATCTGCGTTCCCACCAGGAGTGCCGGAGGGTCCCTTTTTTCCCACGTCCTCAGCAACACGGTTCTTGCGTGCTCTTCATTTCAGGCATTCTGACCGCCGTGATTTTATCTCCTTGTGGTTTTGATTTGCATTTCTCTGATGATGAATGACGTTCAGCGTCTTTTCACGCATCTGTTGGCCACCTGGATGGCTTCTTTGGGAAAGTGTTTATGCCTCCTGCCCATTTTTTTTTAGTTGGATTGTTCGTGCTTTTGCTGTTGTCCTGTAAGTTCTTCATACATTTTGGATACGAAACCCTTACTGGATATGTCCTGTGTGAATATCTTCTCTCACTCAGTAGGGTGTCTTTCAGTTCTGCTGGTTGTTTCCATCACCTGCAGAAACTCTCTATTTTGATGAAGTCCAAGGAGTTTAGTTTTGCTTTTGTTTCCCTTGCCTCTTGACACATCCACAAAAGTGTTGTTATGCCCGACGTCAGAGAAATTATTGCCTGTGCTCTCTTGTAGGATTGTTATGGTTTTAGGGCTCACATTTAGAGCTTTAATCCACTTTGAGCTTACTTTTGTGTCTGGTATGAGGAAGTGGTCCAGTGTCATTCCTCGGCGTGTGGCCATCCAGTTTCCCCAGTGCCATTTGTTGAAGAGACTGTGTCTTGCTTATTGTGTATTTTTTCTCCTTTGTTGAAGACTGCTTGACCTTACAGTCATGGGTTTATTTCTGGGCTCTCTGTTTTGTTGATCGGTGTGTGTTTTCCTGCCAGTACTATATTGTTTTGATACTAGGAAGATATCTTGACGTCTGGGATCGTGATAGCTCAAGATTGCTTTGGCTATTCGAGGTCTTGTGTGGTTCCGTACAGATTTTAGGATTATTTGTCCTAGGTCTGTAAAAAAGCTGTTGGTATCTTGATAGGCATTGCATTAAGTCTATAGATTGTTTGGGTTGTATGGACATTTTCTTTTTAAGATTTTATTTATTTATTTGACAGAGAAAGATCACAAGTAGGCAGAGAGAGAGGAGGAAGCAGGCTCCCTGCTGAGCAGAGAGCCTGATGCGGGGCTTGATCGCAGGACCCTGGGATCATGACCTGAGCCGAAGGCAGAGGCTTTAACCCACTGAGCCACCCAGGCGCCCCTTGTATGGACATTTTAATGATACTCTTCCAATCCGCAAACATGGGCTGTCTTTCCGTCTGTTGGTGTCATCTTTCACTTCTTTAATGAACGAGTATTTTAGTTTCCAGAGTACAGATCTTTCACTTCTTTGGTTAAGTTTATTCCTAGGTATTTTATTGTTTTTGGTGCAATCGTAAATGGGATTTCTTTTTAAAAAAGGTTTTGCATATATATTTAAGAGAGAGTGAGAGAACACAAGAGGCGGCAGGGAGGCGTGGAGGGAAACAGAGAGAAGCAGACGCCCTGCTGAGCAGGGAGCCCCATGTGGGGCTCGATCCCAGGACCCTGAGATCGTGACCTCAGACGAATGCAGACGCTTCACCAGCAGAGGCACCCAGGCGCCCTGGGATTGTTTGCTCAATTTCTCTTTCTCCTTTTTAGTGCTAGAAATGCAGTGGATTTCTCTGCGTGGATTTTGTAGCCTACAACCTTACTGGGTTCATTTATGAGTTCCAGTAGGTGTTTTTGGAGTCTGGCAGGTTTTTTGTATATAGCATCGTGTCATCTGCAAATAGGGAAAGCTTTACTTCTTCCTTACCAGCCTGGATGCCATTTACTTTTCTTTCTTACGTGATGCTGGGGCTCGACTTGCAGTACGGTTTTGACTGACTGTGGTGAGAGTGGACGTCCTTGTGGTCAGGGGAAAGGTCTCTGCGCATCACCACTGAGTGTGAGGTTAGCTCCGGGCTTTCCTTATGCGGCCTTTATTATGTTGACGCTTGTTCCCTGTAAACCTACTTTGTTTAGGGCTTTTTTTCTCCCTAATACCTTATTTATTTGACAGAGCACACAAGCAGGGGGAGAGGCGGAGGGAGAATCGGGCTCCCCGCTGAGCAGGAAGCTGGAAGTGGGCTCAGTCCCAGGACCCTGGGATCACGTCCTGAGCCAGAGGCAGAGGCTTAACTGATTGAGCCACCCAAGTGTCCCTTCTGAGGGCTTTTATCATGAATGCATGTTGTACTGTGTCAGACGCTTTTTCTCCATCTGTTGAAATGATCATATGGTTTGTACCCTTTCTCTTGTTTGTTGAGTCCTTTCTCTTGTTGATGTGATGTATCCTGTTGATTGATTTGCAAATATTGAACCAGTCTTGCATCCCAGGAATAAATCCCACTTCCTTGTGGTGAGTGATTTCCCTAATATATTGTTAGACTCTGTTGGCTAGTATTTTTTGAGGGTTTTTGCCTCTATATTCATCAGAGATACTGGCCTGTGGCTCTCTCTTCTCTTCTCTCACTCCCTTAAAAAAAAAAAAAAAATCTGGTTTTAGGATCAGGGTAATGCTGGCCTCAGAGAATGAATTGGGCAGCTTGCCTCTCTCTTCCGTGTTGCCCTTGACAAGAATCGCTACTAACTCTTCTTTAAATGTCTGGCACATGTCACCTGTGACGGCTCCGCTTCCCACGGCATCGCACTGAGCCTGTCGGAAAGCGCCTCTGCGCAGGGCGCGTCCCGGGCCGCGGTGGCTCTGTGGCGCGGCCTGTTCTGCGTCGTCGTGCGCTCGCGCCGCATGCTTCATCCCTTGCACCCGGTAAGTGCCCGGTGGTCAGTTGCGATTATGTTAAATCACAGATTGTGGATGGAACGTTGGCGGCAGCTCCTGGCTCACTGAGGGCCCAAACAGAAACAAGAGTAGTTAGTTGTGATTTAAAGAATAATTAGTAATGTGAGAGTCGGGGAGCTGTGTCAGTCCTCTCTCCGTTAAATCCGGGAAAACGAACAGTTGGGATCTTCAGCATTATTTCTGAGATTGCGGAATGAGTTAAGCTCTGTCTTTGAGTGATGGCAGCATTTATTCAGGTTCCGCGAAGCTGGGTGACACACACACTAAGTCTAAGGAATGGACTTGCCGCGCAGCAGCTGCCCCGGTGACCGCAGGGAAGGGTCGGTGACCGCGGGCCCCGGCACTGTTCGCTTAGCCTCATCCAGGTGAGCTGCCAGCAAGCCCTTCTGGCGATCTCCGGTAGCACGTGTTTACCTCTGGTGGGGCGCTGGGCCCGGTCGTTTCTCACAGGGTTGAGCAGGTCCGTATGTGTGTAGTTAATATGTAACCCGCCCTGCTCCTAGTTTGAGGGGAATGAGGCAGATGCTCGTCTGAGGAGTGAAACCGTCTAAGCCGCATCTGAAATACCAGGGCGGTTCAGTGGGGGCTGAGGAGGCGGTGCAAGGAGGGAGCCAGCCCAGGGCGGGGGTCCCCCGCAGCAGCCCCGGCTTAGTTTGCCCGCGCGCGATGTGCTGCTGCAGCTGTCCGCCCCCTCTTCTAAGCGGTCGCCCTGGGACTGAGACCTGGCTGGGTCCTGGGCTGTCTTCTTCCTCCTTTTCTCCAGCTCCCGTGCTATTGTCCTCTCCAGGGACAGGGAGCCATCCATAAAGCAGAAAATACTGGTCCGGGGGGGAGAAGACCTGCAGATGCAGTTAGCACAGTTAGGCTTCTCGGTACTGTTGCGGTGAAGTGACTTATCCGTCCTGTTCTGAAGCATCTGGGGCTTCAGGATTCGCTAGGCTCACCTTGAACCTCCGTGAGTAAGTAAGTGACATGGGCTCAGGCACTTTCTTGGCACTTAACATAAGTGAACTGAATTTGATTTTCAAGAAATGTGTTTTGAGCATCTGCTATATTGTCAGCACCGTTTCATTTGGGGGGAGGGGAGTTTCCTGGAGAAGTACAATGGATGAAATTTACAGATAAGTAAAGACAATGCTGCTGCTACTTTTTAAGAAAACGTGACTCGTTGGGGCGCCTGGGTGGCTCAGTGGGTTAAAACCTCTGCCTTCGGCTCAGGTCATGATCCCAGGGTCCGGGGATCGAGCTCCGCATCGGGCTCTCTGCTCAGTGGGGAGCCTGCTTCCCCCTCTCCCTCTGCCTGCCTCTCTGCCTCCTTGTGATTTCTGTCAAATAAATAAATAAAATGTTTAAAAAAAAAAATGACTTGTCAGAGAACTGCAGAACATGCAAGGACTATGTTGGTCTGGGGATGGAGGGTGAGAGTTTCCGGAGGAGGTGATGTTCAGGCCGGGTCTTGCGCAGCAGACCCGCACGGGAGACGAGAAGGATAACCAGACAGCCAAGACCCGGTGCGGAGACAGGAGAGCATCCGTGTGTGCACGTTGGGGATGGCCACAGCGTGGGATGGTGTGACTGGTTTTTGGAGGCCAGAGAGGCAGGTGGGGAACTGCTGGTGAAGGGTTTGCAGATCCTGCTAAAGGCCGGCGAAAGGCCAGGTAAGGTTTGTAAGTAAAGAGAGACTTGGGTTTGCTTGGAAGAGGACGTTTGGGAGAATTGCTTTCATGATCGCGTTTTGCGGCCGCGGCAGATTAACGCTGGGGGCGTCTACTATGGCGGCGGCCTGTATTTTCTTTAGAAGGAATTGGCGTTGTCCTCAGAAAACTCAAGAAAAGGGGTACTTTTCACCAACCTAAACTTGATTAGCTTTTATCTTACAAACTCCAGAAAAACTTAAAATGGTATTTCCTCTTTCTATGAGCATTAAGGAGTTTAGGGCCAAATTTCTGACTCTCCTCAACAGGGCCGCTTCTCTCAGGAGGGAAGAATTCCTAAGTCCGCTCTTGATCTTTTCACCGGCCTCCAGGGTGGCGCGGGTGGGAGAAGGTGTGTATTTTTCAGGAGCTGCCGTCCCCACGCCTCCGAGGTCAGGTGCCTGCCTGCTCCCCGTGGGAGAGGGGGCAAGGGGTGTGGGTTCTAGTGGGAGGCTGGGGGTGGAGCCCGGCGGGAGGGGCGTGGCTAGGACAGCCCTTGAGAGTGACGTGTGTGGGTGGGGCGTGGCCAGAGTGGAGCTCTGGCAGGAGTGAACTTCCCGAGGAGGTGAAGCCCCTGCCGGGGGCGGGGGGGGGGGGGGGGGGGGGGGGGGGGGGGGGGGGGGGGGGGGGCCGGGGGGGGGGGGGGGGGGGGGGGGGGGGGGGGGGGGGGGGGGGGGCCTGGCCCAGGCTAAGCGGTGGGGTGTGTCCTGGGAGGGCTGGGTGGGACAAGTGTTGCACAGTGTTGGCTGTTCCTGACTGTGTCCAAAGAGAGGGGCACGGCCACGGAGGTCGGAATGTGGCGGTACAAAAGCTGCATCAGGAGGATGGTGGCTGGTGGGTAGGGCGGGGGCACAGGGCACGAGGGGAGACATGAGGGTTCGTGGTTAGAAGAGAACGTGAGTACGTCCCCAGGCAGGACGCTCGTGGCATGTTGAGAACTTAGTGGGCCGGAGTGAGGGGAATAGTTGCATCTTACAGTGCCGTTTCTCTCCCATAGTCCCTCTTTGTCCCACAACCCATTCCTTCTGCCACCACTCCCCACTGCCCTACAGTCCCCTGCCTCCCCAGCTCTTTCCCACCTCTTCTGCCATTCTGCACTTCTCCCACAATCCCTTTTGTCTCCTACCATTCCTCATGTCTCCCATAAGCCGCTGCTTCTCCCACCTTGCACCACATCTCCCACAGTCCACTCCTTGTGCCGCCATGTCCCCCATCTCCCATAAACCATTTCTTCTCGCAGCCCCACATCTCGCGCAATCCTCTACTTTTCCTGCTATGCCTGAAGTGTCCCATACACCGTTGCTTCTCCTACTATTCTCCACCCCGCCCACACCCCCCTTGTCCCACCATGCTTTACTCTTCCCAAGGTCCTTTGTCTCTCCCAGAGCCTATTCCTTCTTCCACCATGCCTGTCTCCCAGAAACCATCGCTTCTGCCACCATTTTCCACCCCTCCCACAAACCCTCTGTTGTCCCACCATTCTTCACTTCTCCCACAGTCCCGTGCCTCTCCCACAATTCATTCCTTCTGACACCATTCGTCACATCTCCCATAAGCCATTTCATCTCCCACAATCCATTTCCTCTGTCGCCACGCCCCTCATTTCCCATAAACCATTCCATTACCCACCATCCCTCACTTCTCCCATAATCCCTTGCCTCTCCCACAATCCATTCCTTCTCCCAGCATTCCTCACTTCTCCCATAATCCATTTCTTCTATAGCCACGCCTCTCATTTCCCATAAACTATTCTCCCTTCATTCCTCACGTCTCCCATAATCCGTTTCTTCTGTCGCCACGCCCCTCATTTCCCATAATCCATGTCTTATCCCACCGGGCCCATCTCCCATAATCCATTTCTTCTATCGCCACGCCTCTCATTTCCCATAAACCATTTCTTCTCCCAGCATTCCTCACTTCTCCCACAATCCCTTGCCTCTCCCACAGTTCTGTCCCTCTCCCACAATCCATTTCTACTGTTGCCACAACCCTTCATTTCCCATAAGTCATTTCTTCTCCCACCATGCCTCATGTCTCCCATAATCCATTTCTTCTGTCACCACGCCCCTCATTTCCCATAAACCATTTCTTCTCCCATCATTCCTCACTTGTCTCATAATCCCTTGCCTCTCTCAAAGTCCCTTATCTTTCCCCCAATGCATTCCTTCTCCTATTCCTCATGTCTCCCATAATCCATTCTTCCACTATGCCCCACATTTCCCACAATCCGTTTCTTTTGTCACCACGCCCCTCATTTCCCATAATCCATTTCTTCTCCCACAATGCTCCACATCTCCCACAATCCATTTCTTCTATCGCCATACTCATTTCCATATACCATTTCTTTTCCCACAATCCCTTGCTCTCCCACAGTTCCATGCTGCTCCCACAATCCATTCCTTCTCCCACCTTTCCTCACATCTCCCATAATCCATTTCTTCTGTTTCCACGCCCCTTATTTCCCATATACCATTTCTTCTCCCAACATTCCTCACTTTTCCCACAATCCCTTGCCTCTCCCAAAGTTCTGTGGTTCTCCCACAATCCATTTCTTCTCTCACCATGCCCCATATTCCCCCAGTCCATTTCTTCTGTCACCATGCCCCTTATTTCCCATAATCCATGTCTTCTCCCACTGGGCCCGTCTCCCATAGTCCATTTCTTCTATAGCCACGTCTCTCATTTCCCATAAGTCGTTTCTTCTCCCAGCATTCCTTGCTTCTCTCATAATCCGTTTCTTCTGTCGCCACGCCCCTCATTTCCCATAATCCATGTCTTATCCCATCGGGTCCATCTCCCATAATCCATTTCTTTTTTTTCCCCCATAATCCATTTCTTCTATAGCCACGCCTCTCATTTCCCATAAACCATTTCTTCTCCCAGTATTCCTCATGTCTCCCATAATCCATTTCTTCTTCCACCATGCCCCACATCTCCCACAATCCACTTCTTCTGTCGCCACGCCTCTCATTTCCCATAATTCATTTCTTTTCCCATCGTGCCCCACATCTCCCACAATCCACTTCTTCTGTCGCCATGCCCCTCATTTCCCATAAGCCATTTCTTCTCCCACCATGCCCCACGTTTCCCACAGTCCTTCTTTTCTGTCGCCATGCCCCTCGTTTCCCATAAGCCATTTTTTCTCCCACCATGCCCCCATTTCCCACAGTCCTTTTCTTCTGTCGCCATGCCCCTCATTTCCCATAAGCCATTTCTCCCACCATTTTTCACCTATCCCACAGTCCATTGCTTGTCTTGCCATTCTCCGTCCTTCCTGCGGTCCATTTCTTCTCCCATCATTGTCCGCTTTTCCCACCGTCCATTCCTCCCCCATTCCCTATGTTTCCCACGTTCCCGTGCTTTCTCCGTAATCTGTTCCTTTTCCCACCATTCCCTGCTTCTCCCACAGACCATTCCTCCCCCAGTTCCTTATCTCTGCCACAGCCCCCTGCCTGTCCCCCACCCCGTTTCTTCTCCCACAGCTCCCCTTGTCCATGCCGCTCATGATTTCCCCCACTTTCTTTTCCGTCCCAGACTTTTTCCGTCTGTTCGCTAATCCCTTGTTCTTCCCGCTGCCCTGTTGCTCTCACAGTTACTTCTTTCCAGTAGTTGCTCATTTTGTTCTAGAGTCTTTGATGCTTTATTCTGCAAACTTTCACATTCTCTGGACAGGCACAGTTAGTCCCTGGCCTCAGAATGCCCTCGCCCATAATTCCTCTCCCTTACCATACCCGGTTCAAGCCCGTGGTCTGTTGTCTTTCCCACCAGGCCCTCTCCCAGAATTCCCCTTTCTCTGCTGTCACCCCGTGTTCCCACCATTTCCCTCTTTCCAAATATTCTTTTTTTTTTTTTTTTTAAGATTTTATTTATTTGACAGAGATCACAAGTAGGCAGAGAGGCAGGCCGAGAGAGAGGAGGAAGCAGGCTCCCTGCTGAGCAGAGAGCCCCATGTGGGACTCGATCCCAGGACCCTGAGACCATGACCCGTGCTGAAGGCAGAGGCTTAACCCACTGAGCCACCCAGGTGCCCCAAGTATTCTCTTTCTAGTAATTCCTTGTCTTGTGCACGGTGCTTTAAAGATTTTATTTATTTGACAGACAGAGATCACAAGTAGGCAGTGCAGCAGGCAGAGAGGGGGGAAGCAGGCTCCATGCTGAGCAGAGAGCCCAATGCAGGGCTGGATCCCAGGATCCTGGGATCATGACCTGAGTAGAAGACAGAGGCTTAGCCCACTGAACCACCCAGGTGCCCCCAAAGTTCCTCCTCTATCCCGAAACTATGTCCTTCAGTTTCTTGTCGTTCCCCCACATCTCTGTCTCCCACAACTCTGTGTAGTTTTTTTTAATTCCGTTCCTTTTTCTCACACGATTCTCGCGCTCCCATAACCTTTTCTCTTTCTATGATGTACTGTTTCCTTCCACAGTTGTTTTGTTTAATGCTTTTATTACTTTGAAAATGGCACCATAAAGAACAGTGTTAGCTTCAGGCTACAATCTAGGGATCCGACAGTTTTAGTCTTTACTGCTCACGAGTGTGTTCTTAATCCCCTTCCCCTCCTTCTCCCATCCCCCACCTGCCTCACCTCGTTTTTGTTGATCTTTTTCTTCTTTTATTTTGTTTCTTAAATTCCACAAAGAAAGAAATCATATGGTATTTGTCTTTCTCTGATTCGTTTCAGTTAGCATCATACTCTCTAGATCCATCTGTGTTATTACAAATGGCAAGTTTTTATTCTTTTTTGTGGCTGAGTAATATTCCATTGCACGTATATACCGCATGTTCTTTACCCATTGATGTACTGATGGGTAGTTGGGCGGCTTCCATGATTTAGCTGTAGTAAATAATGTTATGGTAAACGTAGGGGTGCATGTATCTTTGAAAGTTAGTATTTTTTATAAATCGCTTTTTAAAAAGTCTTTCTTATAAGTGACTTTTTTATAAGGCATTTCAGGATGGTCTCCCAAAAGTTAGAAATAGACCTGCCCTATAATCCAGCAACTGCACGAAGTACACAGAAAAACTAAGTCAGAGGGATGCTGGCACCATGACGTTTAGAACAGCATTGTCTGCCGCAGGCAAACTACAGAAACAGCCCAAGTGTCCATTGGCTCATGAATGCATGAAGAAGATCCCATGGAATATTATGCAGCTGTAAAGAGCAATGAAATTTTTCCATTTGCAGGAATGTGGATGGAGCAAGAGAGTGTTATGCTAAATGAAATAAACACGAGAAAGACAAACATCATATGATTTTGCTCATATGTGGAATTTAAGAAACAAAAAAATGAACAAAAGTGGAAAATAGAAGCCCAGACAGAGTGATAGAGTCTTAACTATAGAGAACAAACGGCTGGGTCCAGAGGGGAGGTGGAGGGAAATGGGTTCAATAAGCGATGGGGTTGAGGAGGGCCCTTGTGGTGAGCAGCCGGGGTCATGCGCACGCGGTGACACTAGACTGCGCGCTTGAAACTGCTATTGCGTGGTGTGTTAGCTGACGGGAATTTTAACTGAAAACTTAAACATTGGCACGGCTCCTGGGTGGCTCAGCGGGTTAATAACCATGTGCCTTCCACACAGGTCATGGTCTCAGGGTCCTGGGTTGGAGCCCTGAGTTGGGCTCCCTGCTGAGCAGGGAGCCTGATTCTCTCTCTCTGCTGCTCCCTCTGCCTTTTTTTTTTTTTTTTTTGGAAGATTTTATTTATTTATCTGACAGAGAGATTCCAAGCAGACAGAGAGGCAGGTGGGGAGGGTGGGAAGCAGGCTCCCCGCTGAGCAGAGAGCCCGATGCGGGGCTCGATCCCAGGACCCTGGGATCATGACCTGAGCCGAAGGCAGAGGCTGTTAAAGGAGCCACGCAGGCGCCCTGCTCCCCCTGCTTATATGCGTGTGTTCTCTCTCTCCCTGTGTCAAATAAGTAAAGTCGTTTAAAAAGATTTTAAAAAATTAACAGATAAAGAGAAAAAATAGCGTCTGTCCCACAGTTCTCATTCTCCCCCACAGTTGTTCTTTCTCACTAGTCTCTGCGTCTCCCATAACACATTTTGCCGTTTCCTCTGTTCTCCCTCATCCCCCTTTCCCGTTATCGTTTCTCATTCCCACAACTCCCCTCTCACCGTGGTGATCTTCTCTTTCCCGCGTGCCCTGTTTTCCTCACCGCCCCCCTCTTCCCGCCTTGCTCCCTTTCCCGCAACTCCCTTGTCCCCTCTGTATTCCCTTTGTTCACGTGATTCCATTTCCGTCTCACGTTTCTCCCTTTTTCCCCATAATCGCGTGTCTCACCCACAGCCTCCCGTCTCCGGTGCAGTTCCTTCTGCCCTGGTTCTTTCTCTCCCACGATCCCTTTTGTCCTGCGGCGCCTTGACTGTCCCACACCCCCCTAGGCCCTCCTCGGCCGGGTTCTCGGGCTGCTTTCCCGCGGTTTCCCACGCGCTCCCGCGGTTCTGGGGTCTTCATCGTCCGTCCCAGCTCGGTCTCCTGCGGTGCCGCTTCCCCCACGGTCTCTTTCCTAAAAAGTTTTGTTTCTTCTCGAGTCCTCTGACCTTCCCCACAATTCCTTCTCGCAGTCGCCCGTCTCCCTTCGTTCTGTTCTTCCCACAGTTCTCTGTCTTCGTCACGTTCTCTCACTGAGTTTGTCGCGCGTCCTTACAGGCCCGTCTCTCTCCAGATTCCGTTTCTCTCCACAGCTCCCCATTCGCTCCCGAATTCGCGTCCCTCCCACAGGTCTTTTCTGTCCTGAATTCACTTGTGTCCTCCACGGTTCTCGCTCCCACAATTGCCTGTCCCTCTCGGGAGTCCTTATCTTCACCTTCGGTCCCTGTTGTCGCGGCCCTCCTGGCTGTGACACCAGGTGACCCCGTGGTGGCCGCTGGGAGGGAAGTGTGGAAAAGAACATGCCCCGGGCTCTGACTCTGGTGCATTTTCTAGATCAAAGTCAGTGCCCTGAAAGCGATCCAGGCCCCGGTGTCTTATGATCTCTGTGGCTCGTGGGTGCCCCCTGACCGGGCTTTCGGGGAGTCCAGGAATGACAGGTGACGGTGCGGGAGACGTCCAGTGTGGCTTCAGAAATTTGCATCTGTGTGGGGCCAGGAAGTTCCCAAGAACCTGTCTGGGCCGGCAGGGCTCGTCAAAGCAAGGGACCAGGAAGGGGGGGCTGGCCCTGGGGCCCCAGGAGCTTGCCGGCATCTGCACACTCCGCAGGGACACGCGTCAGGGATTCACACTTTGCATCAACAGAGAATTAGTGCAAATCCCCCAGTGGCCCCACTGGACTACCTTCTCGAGACTCGCTCAGCCAGCACGTTCTGTCTTCGTGCAGACCTTTAAGGCCAGAAGAGAAAACCCATGGAAATGCAGGCCCCCGGGACGCGAGTGTGGGCCGGGCTGGGCCGCCGCAGCGCTGCCATCTGGGAAGGCCGTCGGGGTTCGGATGCGTTTTCTCCACGGAGCCCTGGGGAGGGGAGGATGAAAGAACCAGGAACTCTTCAAAAGTCACAGGACCCAGAGCAGGCCCAGAAGTGTGAGGTCCCAGGGGGTGTCCTCAGCCCAGACTTTGATCACAAGTCAGCACGTGATGTCCGCCACGGAAGTCCCCACCAGTTCCCATGAGCTCGGGACGCCCTCACCAGCAGCGCGTGACCCTGGGAAAACCAAGTCTCTTTGAAGTGCCACCAGCTCCCCCAGCAGCAGTGCGGTCGTAGCCGCGTCTTCTGGAAGGCTTCCCAGCTGCTGCCGGTCTCCTGGCAGAGCAGGCTGCCCGCCCCAACTGACGGTCTCCCACCGTCCTCGCCGGCCGTGCACATCTCCGCGGGGTCCGTGCCTCCGCCCATCCTCTGCGTCCCCCGTCTTTGTGGGGCTCGTGAGACGGAGTCTGGCGCGCTCAGACCGCGGCTTTCCTGGACTCCTAACCCGGCCCGGGAGGAAGCCCTGACCGCTGCGCCCCCAGCAGGGGTGTCTGTGTCGGGTCCTCTTCTGTTCCCGCGGCTCCGGCTTTGCTGGACCTTCCCCAGACACCGGTCCTACTGTATCCTTGTCTCCGCAGAGCACGAACGTCCTCTTCCCTGTGCAGTTCCCCGCGGCTCTGCACGTCCCTTGGGAAACGGCGCTCGCCCCCCCTTCCTTCTGCTCCCCAGTCCCGCTCAGCGCTCCGCGTCCTAGCGCTGCCGCCCGCTGCCGTCGCTCCGCCGTGCGCACCCGCGCAACCGTGTGTGTCCAGCACCTTCTGCGTGCCTGTGTTCCGGGGGCGCTGCCGGTAACTGTGCTCTCGTCCACGGGGACTGTCAGGGCAGCGGCAGAGGCGGGATGACGAATGCAAACCATTATACAGTATCGCGGGTAGCCAAGAGGTGTCCTGAAGAACCAAACTGTAAGGGCAGGAGTGTGGCTTTAGATAGAGTGCCCTACATTTGTCCCTGAGGATGAAGGAACCCTTGAGGTGACATCTGGAAGGCGACAGTCCTACCACAGAACAGCCGATGCCATTTGAATTGAGATCTGAATGAGCTGTAGAAAGGAGCCATGAGAAAAGCTGGAAACGAGCTTTATGGGCAGAAGTGATGTGCAAAGGCCCTGTGGCAGAACTGGGCTGGACGTGTGAGAGAGGCCAGTGTGCCTGAGTGTTGTGAGTCAACAGAGAGTGTGACATGAGTGGAGACTCCAGTGACCAGCAAGGCCCCTTGGTGGATGGAGTTTGGGATTTGGAGACTTGAAGGACAGTCACTTGTCCTTGCACAGTTGAAAGAGCCACGCTTCTTCATCTTTTCCGTCTGGGTGTTCCCCACATACAACCTAGAACCTGGCGCACAGCAGGGATACCGGATACTTGTGGAACGAAAGAACGATTCCGATGCCCGTTCCAGTGGACCCGCTCGGGTTCTGAAGGAAGGCGTGTTACAGGCACGAACAGACCTTCAGGACGACGCTGTTAGCAGGAGTCATTCCCCTGATGGGCCCCCACTTTCCCCCTGAAACCCCATGACATCAGCCATGAAAAGAGGATTTTTTTTTAAGGATTTTATTTATTTATTTGACAGAGATTACAAGTAGGCAGAGAGAGAGGAGGAAGCAGGCTCCCCGCTAAGCAGAGAGCCCGATGTGGGGCTCGATCCCAGGACCCCGGGATCATGACCTGAGCTGAAGGCAGAGGCTTAACCCACTGATCCACCCAAGCTCCCCGAAAAGAGAATTTTTTAGAAGATTTTTATTTGACAGAGATTACAAGTAGGCAGAGAGAGAGGGGGAAGCAGGCTCCTCGCGGAGCAGAGAGCCTGATGCGGGACGCGATCTCAGGACTCTGAGACCATGACCTGAGGCTTAACCCACTGAGCCACCCAGGCGCCCCATGAAAAGACGATTTAGAGGTGTTTTTGTTTGACGGGCTGGTGGTCTCCACCCAGTCGGACCCTTTCTGGACTTGGTGCAGGCGGCCCGGGGGCCGTGCGGTCCTGTTGGCCAAGGCAGTGCTCACTGCGGCGGCTGCCCCCGTGGTCACAGCGGGCCGCGATCCTGTGGTCACAGCGGGCCGCGATCCTGTGCTCCCCCGACCGACAGCTCAGGGCTCCGACGTGGCCCCGTGTGCGCGGCTGGTGTGCATTCGGGCCACCGCTGCCCTGCGGTCCGGCCCAGGCGCACACGCCGCCCCCGGTGCCGAGGCCTGGGAGAAAGGATGCGGGGGCTGAAGGCGCCCGCGGGTCGTGCACCGCTGGCGGACGAGAGCCCCTGAGACGGCGGCGCCATCACAGCCTTTTTTCTCTTTTCCTCCCCAGGTTCTGAGGCCAGCACGGTTGAAATCCATGTCGCCCGTGAGCCCCGCCACGAGAGGGAGGTTGACTCTGTTCCCCAGCCCCGCGGGGGCCTGTGAGGGGTGGGACGGGCGTCCGGACCCCACGTCCTCAGCCTCTGTTGCTCAGTCTTCAGAACTGTGTTCCGCCCCCAGATCTGCTGCCCCCAGCCCGGCGAGGGGCGGCCGGCGACAGGCGCGCAGAGCCGGGCCTTCAGAGCTAGTTAATAAACGAGCGTGGCTGTCACGAGCCCCCGCCTGCTCGCGTGCTCCTGCCCGAACCGCTCGCGTGGGGGGCGCTCTTGAGGCACGTGTGGGCGCGGCCGGAGCAGGGGGGCGCGGGGGCTGCAGGAGCCCTGGGGCGGCCGCGCTCGCGCCCCTCGCGCGCCGGCTCTGCGTCCCCCGCGCAGCCGTCGGTGCCGTGCCGAGCGGGGACGCGCCCGAGCAAAGCTGGGAACCCGCTGGGGCTCGCCGCGCCGCGTCGCCGGAATCTTTCCGCCCGCGGGAAAATGCGCGCGCTCCGGAGCTTGACGCGTGCTTTTGTTTCCGGGCGCAAGTGTCTAGCGCGCCCCGGAGCGGCCGGCCGCGTGGGTCCGTGTGCACGAAAGCCAGACGCCGATGCCTCTGCCCGCCGCGGGCAGCTCCGCCCCGGGACCCCTCCCTTCGGGCGGCCGGCTCCCGGTTGCTGTAGAAAGGCTTCTCGAAGCTTCTGGAGCTGTACTGTCGGGAGAGTCGCTTGCTGGCAGGGGGACTCCGGGCGCCGCTGGACTGTGGTCAGGTGTCCAGGGCCGTGCGTTCCTGCGGGCGGACCCACCGTGACCCAAGCGCCCCGGAGCCGAGATGCCCGCTGCTCGCTCCCCCGGCCTGCCCACACCTGCAGCACGACGGAGCGCCCGGCGCCGTGTCCCTGGCCGCAGGCCGGGTCGGAACCGGGGCCCGGGAACGGGCGACAGCAGCCTGTCGGCGAGGCCGGCCGCGGGCCGCTGGGAGCCGCGGGCAGCTCCCCGCATGCGACCCGTCCCGTAGCCCGTTCTTGTGCGCGTGGCCGCCAGGTCTGGTTGTCCGACAGCCCTCGGAGGGCCCGTGTCCTGCTTCATGCTTTTGGGCTGGACACAGGCGGAGACCGGCTCCGAAGCTCGCACGTCAGACGACCGTGCCACGGGGTCTGCCTCACCGTTGGCGGCGGTGGGACGGGGAGCCAGGAGGCGCCTCCGTGGCGGCCACCGAGCGAGCCGCGCAGGCACCGGGGACGCGTGCGGAGCCCGACCGGCCCCTGTCGTGAGCAGGAGAGGCGCCCGCAGACGGAGCATAGCCGAGGTCGCGGCGGGCAGCCTGGTTTGAAGCACTTCCCGGGTCCGGCCGGTGCCGGAGACCTCGGGGGCGCGAGGGGCAGCGACCCAGGGGCGGGAAAGCAGGGACGGCGCCGGGAGGGAGGTTTTCAGGAAGGCGCGGCGCCTGGGAACCCCGAGCCCGGCTGGGCCGGACACGCGGCGGCGCCCGTGGCTGGGGCTGCGGTTCGGGTGGGACCGTGGGGCGGCTCCCCCGCGTGCCCCGAGCTCCCTGGCAGCGCAGGGGGCCTCCGGCTCATCGCCCTTGCCGGCCCCCTTCGAGGACTCCGCCCCCCCCCCCCCCCCCCCCCCCGTTTCCCTGGGGTCTCCCAGTCACTTTCGCAGGCCGGAAAGTGCGGGTTCCTCGTCGGAGCCCTTCTCCAGAGCGCGAGTGTCAGCGGCAGGTGACACTGCAGAGCAGCGTCCCGCCCTCTCCCCGGCCGTGCCCGCGCCCTGTCCGCGTCCTGCTGCGTGTGGAAACGCGTCCCCTGGCGGGGCTTACCTTGTCGTGGATGAGACGTTTGCGAGGACAGGGACCCAGACTGGGAAAAACCAACATCCGGCCGCGTTCCGAGCGATCTGCAGGTCCCCGCGTCCGCTCTCGTCAGCGGTACCCGCAGCCCCAGGTGCCCAGGGGCTGCTCGCCCACCGACCAGAGAGATGTCAACAGCTGTCGGCTCGTGGCACAGACCAGACCGTCAACCTCTGCCGAAGGTTCGTCTGCATCGTGAAGCCCCCCGTGTGCTGTGACTCGGGGTTCTTCGGGTGGCTCAAAGCTAGCCCTTGAACTCAGACCCCGCCGGACCCACCTGCCAAGACTCCTCTGCTTGGACGGTTTCCAGCTGCCAGCCCGAGGGGACACAGCGAAGGAGGAACGCGTGGAAACGTGCCCCCGCTGCGGAACCCTCTGCCGTGGCCGGGATGCGGTTCCTCCCGCACTGGGCGCTCGTTCCCATGGTCCCTTCCACCAGAATGACCCTGGAGGGACGTACTCGACTTGTTTCCTTGGGAAAACGCAGAATCTGGTCTCCGTCCGTCCGTCCGTGTCAACCCGGCCCGAGGGTCCACCCCGCGAGGGCAAGAAAGCACACCCAGCAAGTTCTCTAATATCAAAATAGAGCAATTTATTCAAGACACTGAGTATGATCGGTTGATTCTCTCTGGAAACAAAGGAGCTACGACGCACAAGGTGACTCTTCTCAGCGCGTGACGGTGAGTGGGCCAGAGGACAGAGCGGGGTGGATGCGATGGGACCGGATCTAGAAGGCGCAGACAGGGGACCGCATCTGGCTGTACGTCTGACACAGACAATAAAAACCGCAGAAGCCAGAATTGAAAACCTCAGTGAGTGGCGCAAGGAACATTTCTGCATTTGACAAGAAACACGATTTAAAAAAGAAGAAAAAGGTGGAACAGAAGGTTAAAAATAACGACAAAGCAGACCCTTACATCTGACAAAGTGCACTTCACTCGGCCCCGTGATCTCGGTTCAGAAAGAAAACAAACGTCACGTCCCGGGTGCCGTGTGGGGTCAGAGGCTGGACACCCCGTCCCGGCTGGCCCTCTCGGCCCCCGCCGCAGGGCAGCATCCCCTTGCCGGGTGGGCCCGCGGAACGCGCTCTTGGTCACTTGAAGCCCAACCGCGGATCCTGGGCAGCATCGCCACGTTACTGTGGTTGCAGAACCGAGGTTCCAGCTGGTCCCAGAGACGGAAGCATTTACCCGTGATCTCGCAGCGCCGTCAGCAAGGACCAACAGTGCGTTCTCCCACGGGCCATCCCGTGAGGACGGAGGGGGCTCTACCGGCTTGCTGGCCACAGGGCGAACGTGGGAGGCTCCACGGATGGCCGTCGTCGTGCCGAGGGCGGGGCTGGACGGAAGGGGCCACGCGCTCACGGTCGGTCCCTGTTCAGGCCCGTGGGGAGTGCCTGTGCCTCGGCGGCTCAGGGCAGCCGGGGATGCGGACAGTTGGCCTCCGTCCTCCAGCTTCGCCCCTTCCTGCACACGGGTCAAGCTTGTGTCGTGCGAGGCCTTGTAGCCCTTGGCTCCTACGTCCTGGTTGCCAAGCGGCTGAGTGTCCTCTGGAGGCTGACGCCCGGGCTCCTGACCTCCCTGAAGATTACCTAGTGGCCCCCTTCCAGGATGTCCCGACCACGGGGCTCTCCTCAACAGCTTACTCTGTGCAGGGGACGCTGCAACTTGCACAGGAAGTCGAGACGGCATTGGTCTGGACCCCCCAGCGAACCGCGTCCCAAACCCAGGGACGCCTTGGGGCCAGCGGGTCCCCGTCTGCTCTCTCCAAAGGGGGAGTGAGGACTGCACAGGACCTGGATCCCTGGGCTAAGCACTGAGGCACCAGAGCCTGAGCGAAACCCCCACGTTGTCCACAGAGCACTTTCTGGGTGTCGCGCAGACGGGGCGCATAGGACTCCGATATCCACGCCAGTTAATGAGCCGGAAGGCTGAACACTCCCTGGTCTTCGTAGCTGGGCCTGGCCCATTCCAAGTTGCGCAGGGAGCCCCGGCCCTCCCTGCCCGTGGGGTTTCAGCTGCGTGGATGGGTGCCACCCTCTGACGGACACCCCATGTCACTGCTGGGACATGCGACCCATGACTGGACCCCTGCCCCCAGGCCCGGCCAACTTCCTGATCCCTTCCTGTGCCCGCTGGGAAATAGGTAGCGAAGGGCCTTCTCTTCCACTCCTTCCCTGCTGCTCACTTAAAAACTAGGTCCGTGTCCTGTTATGACGACAAGAGTACAAAGGTCACCTGATCCAATGAAAGAAACTCCTCTAGGAACACAAAGCCATGTTTAATTTTTTAAAAACAGTAAAAAGATTCATTTAAAAAAAAATCTTTCTCCTATTCTCTTGTGAGAGAAAGAAATTATGAAGACAGCAGAAATTATTAGTGACGTTTCTACCTATGTAATTCACCTCCGGGACTGAACATCTGCCTTCCCCGTTTGTTTCTGTCACTGGGAGACCAGGGGAGATCCTGGAGCCTTTTATGTCCGCGTGGCAAGGACGGGCCACCCTGCTCTCGGTTTCTGTAGCGCCGCCCACGAGCTGTCGAGGGGACACGGAGCCCAGCTGCAAGCTGTGACGGCGTCTCCGATGCCATCTGGTCTGGGGACTGCTTCCTGGGCTCAGAGGGCGCTGCCGTCCCGCTCTCCCGCCGGCTTCGGGGGCCCACGCGCCCGGTGAGGTGCAGGGCTCGTCTCCGAACCAGGAGGCGCTGGGCTCTCTCTCTCTCTCTCTCTCCGGCGGCAGGGCAAGCTCGCGACCCGCGCACAGGACCGACCTCTCCCACCCACACTTCTAACCACCGTTCACAAAGCTGAAGGGAAAGGAAAAGCGGCCTCAGACCCTGCCTGTGTCTTCCTAGAATTTGTTTAAAATATGAATCACACAAAGCTCTCTATGTCTGATGGCCATTTTTAGGATTTTAAAATTGTTTCAACATAAAAATATTTTTTTTTCCAAAAATACTCCGGGCTCTCTCTCTTATAAGTATTTTTTTTCTCCTGTAAAAAGTCCCCCTGCCCCACCTGCTTACATAAAGCACTTAGTACGCGCCGAAAGTGCCCTTGAGACCGAAGATCCTAAGCAACTGTGAGAAAGGGACAGAGAGAGAGTGAGCGAGGGGCAAGGGGGAGGGGGGCAGGACAGCCGTCCGTCCAAGATTCCGTCGCGGCATCCACGAGGCGGCCCGTGCGAGGGTGGACTGCGCACCAAGACCACACGGAATGGGGGAGAGGGGTGCGGGGGTGGGGGCGGAGAACGGGAAAGAAGCAACAAACCAAAACAGTTTCCATCTCAGACCAAAGGCCCTCAGGTGACAGCATTCCAGCCAATAGAAAAACCACCGGACAAAGAAGATTCTAGAAAATAGAAAGTGTTGGGATTACAAAGTCGCGCATTTCATCGGTACAAACTGGTCTTTGAACATCCTGTGTGAGAACTGTAGTGTCCAAATTGTTAGGGAAAAACCCGCCACGTGGGGGAGAGTCCCCTCCCCCCCCTTTTGGTTTATCACAGCATTTTTCTCGTTTTTCCTTTTTTTGGCACAGCTTTTTTTTTTTTTCCTTCCTTTTCCTTTTTTCCCTCCTCCTTTTCTCCTCTCGGCCATCAGAGCCTGTTCTGGATGGAAACCCAACCACGCGCCCTTGAGCTGGTGGCTTCGTGCTTCCCAGGCTGAGTGTTGTGGGTGGAAACCGTTCTTTCCCCCTTCGATAGGACTGTGTATGTTTCTGTCTTAAACTTCTTGATGAAGGTTACGAAAAAATAGAGACTCCCGTGGGCAGGGATGAGCTGATTTCCAAGTACACTCTAATGCAAGTCAAGTTCGTCCAGCTTCGGAGCCGGTAGACTGTGTCTGGCGAGCGCTGTGACCTCACACGTTCACTGCTGGTCCGTGAGATTTGTTTTCTGAAATAGTTTGTGTTTACTTCCGAAGATCTAAAACACACACCTAAAAGGAAACAGGAAGTACCTGTTATTTTCACAGACAACACCGGGATGCCTTCTGAGTCCCTGTAACAACTGTGGTCCGGCTCCTGTGTTTTGTAAATAAAGTTTTATTGGCGCCAGTCACGGAGATTCAGAGAACCTCCAGTAAGAGGCTAATGTCTGACCACGTGACCCCAGCAAACGGCACGGCACGGCACAGCCAGGTCAAGGGCAGTGCTGCGAACGAGCAGCGGTGGACGCTTACGGAAGGGGGCAGATGAGAAGCCCGAGCACACGCATGCTGGGAGCAGTGGGGGCCCACACGGACACTCGGAAAGCCTGTCCCCTGCTGCCCCCCCGCCTCAGAGCTGAACTGCAGGAATGACTCAAAAAGCGAGCCATCTCATGGGATCAGAATAGGACCACCGGGGAGCCAGGAGACCTGTGGAAGGAAAAGCCATGCCTTTACCACCCCGAGGCCCAGGTCGGGGGCACCAGGACGGAACCGAGGCAGGAGCAAGTTTCTCGGCTTCACCACCAGTGCCACGGAGGGCCAGCCACTTCCCTGCTGTGGGGGCCGTCCTCGGCACTGTAGGCGGCTTCGCAGCATCCCCCCCTCCAAAGTAGGGACAACCACGACTGCCTCGGCCGTTGCCCAGCGTCCTCGGGGACAGAATCCCCACAGCTGAGAACCACCCATTTCCTGGAGAATGTGAACCAGAGTGACAACCCGGGAGGGAAGAGAAGTGTGCCGTGCTCACACGGGGCCCGCCCTGTGGGATCCAGGCCAGAGGCTTCCTTCACCCCAGACACATTCCTTCCACACCTGCTGTGTGCCAGGCCCCCCGATCACAGCCCCCAGCCACTGCAGGCAGCTGCCCACCACCCAGCTTCTCCATCCTTGCCCCACCCTGCCCACAAGCCGCGGGGGCCGCTTACAGAGCCGTCGGACGCGCTGGCGCCCACTTTGTCCCCGCGAGCGTTCCAGCACACCTCGAAGATGCCGCCGGTGCCTCGGTAGCTGTGCACGAGACTCCCAGTCTGCAAAGCAAAGCCGCCGTTACTAGCAGGAAAGCGAACGCGGTCATGGGCACGCCAGCACGAGGCGGGACCCTGAGACACTGGTGCACTGTGACATCACACACAGCCGGTCCCTCAAGTTTCCAAACACACACAAGTTCCAACACTCTTCAGGGAACTTTCTGGTGGCTGCAGATCCTGCCTCTCAGACCTCCTACCCCTGGGAGTCTCCATGATGTACGGTGGCCCTGGCCTGGCCCGGACATGGCAGGCCCTGAGACCCTGGCGCCCCTCCCCGCCTGTGACCAACGGTGCCGCATAGACAGGGGCAGCTGTTCCTGGGAGACGGGAACCAGCAAGGGACAAGTCAACAGAGTTCCAGGTTTGTTCTGTGTTTAGAGGGGACCCATCTCATGGAGAATTAAAGTGAGCTTTAAAATGTCTCAAAGCGGGCGCCTGGGTGGCTCAGGTCAGGGTCCCAGGGTCCTGGGATGGCACCCCGCATCCCCGCATTGGGCTCCCCACTCAGTTGGAAGCCTGCTTCTCCCTCTGCCCCTCCCCCCACCGTACTCTCTCCAGCTCTCTCTCTCTGAGAGGGGGTGCCTGTCTGGCTCAACCAGTAGACAGTATGACCGTTGACCATGGGGTCTTAAGTTCAAGCTCTACGTTGGGTGAAGAGTTTAATTAAAAAAATAAATGGGGTGCCTCAAGTCTGTTCAGCATCGGCCTCTGGCTCGGGTCGTGATCTCAGGGTCCTAGAATTGAGCCCCGTATCGGGCTCCCCACTCAGTGGGGAGTCTGCTTCTCCCTCTCCGTCTGTCTTTCCCCACCAGTTCGGCTCTCTTGCTTGCTTTTTCTCTCATTCTCTCTCTCTCTCAAAAAAAAAAATCTATTTGACTATTTAATAAAATCTTTACAAAAATAAAATGTCTCCAAGAGTGTTGTCATTTATACAGAGGGGAGGATCGGATCTGATGAGTTTCTGACAGCAGACAGCACCTAACGACTGACGTCACTTTACAGATCCGTCCAGCAGGACTTCCAGGAAGTGTTTCATGAAGGGGCTCTGGCATGCTGTCTCTGGGATGTGTTCACCAGGAGGCCTATCCAAGGCTGCGAGGCTCGGCTTGGCGTCAGGCTGGCTCCACAAAGGGCCCACTGCCGCCTCTCCTTCCACAAGAGGGTGTGGCTTACGTAAGGCAGTCCCTGGGAAGCCTGAGGTCTCAGTGGACCCCTGCACCCTTATGCTCGTTACCTTGACCCATCCACCATCTCCTCCTGCCCCAAGGGGGAGGGACATGGACTTGAGACACCTGAATGTCAGCCGAGCCCAAGGGAAGCAAGAAAGTAGGTCACACAAAAAGGGGAGCAAGGAAGCCATCTGATCCATCCTGAGATCCAACAGAATGGATCGCAGGCTGTTTTCAAGGACTCCCACCATACCACCGTCTCCCTTCCATTAGGAGAACCAAGAGCTAACTGCCCAAGACGGTACTCTGTACTCTGCGAGTTCCTGTTTACTCTAGTCTCTACGTTCAGATCTCTGCTGTCCTCAGGTATGGCCAGAGAAAAACCTACAGTGGCTACATTTAATCAAATACTGTCTCCTTTCCGTTCTGAGAACAGGACAACCCATTACTGGCCCATGCTTTGCTACCCAAACGTAATGACATGAGCACAGCACACTGGGGCTCCTTCAGACTCCTTCATTGGCTCCGGGAGCCACGGGATGTGGTGCGGTGCAGGGGAGGTCAGGGCTGGCCTCAGCCCAGCTGGCTGGCTCCTGGAAACCTCAGATGGGAGGATGCCCCTTTACCCCCCAACCTCAGCATCCGCAGGGCCGCGTTTCTGCACCTGCCCGTGCCCGAGACAAGGATGAGGCGGTTAGTGTTTGATGCCAGGAAGCTGAACAAGTAGAAGATGGGGGTAACCCTTGGGGGGAAGACCCACAGCCCCCACAGCACAGGGCAGGTGGCCCGGAGCCGGGGTCTGCCTGCAGAGGGAGGGCTGGCTTCACGCCTTCGTCTGAGGCAACTCCTCCTTACTAAGCACCAACTCCCCAGTTGCGGCTCCTAGCTCGGGTCCCCGGAAACGCTGTTTGGGCCCTCCCTTCAGCAAGGACTGGGTCACAGGAATCGGGGATTACCTGAGTATTCCAGATGTGCACGCACTTGTCAAAGGAACCACTGGCCAGGTACTTGCCGTCGGGGCTGAAGGCCACACTGTAGACGGGCTCCTGGTGCTTGGTCAGCGTGTGGGTGCACACCCCCCGCTCCACGTCCCACAGTCGCACCGTGGAGTCGAACGAAGCACTGCAGGCGGGAGACAGCACGTCACCGCGGAGACACCTGGCTGGCTTTCCGCTTCCCTGAGACGTTTGACTGGGAGCATGAGCTCCTGTTTCAAGCTCTTAAGTGTCCGGAGACCACACACGGGCAGGACTCCTCCGAAATGTGAGTCGGCCGTGTTGGAAACAAGGCCATGGTTCTCAAACACATCTTTCCTTCCTTTCTTCCTCCCTCCCTTCCCTTCCGTCCCGGGCTGTTACTAGGGACACAAGCGGATACCCACATGAATTTCTCACTGCATTTCCTACAGATACGAATAATAAATACTTTTATAGAGCAATTACCACATTTTCTAAAATGCTCTCATCATTTGAAAGATAACATCTATTGTCAGCAACTAAAATGATACCCATCGTTCAGAAAGAGGGCAAATGGCATAAAACTCAACCCGACAGGAATTAAGTAACAATCACGTCCAAATACACGATCCCACTGCCGAGTGCTGCAAATGTGGGCATTTTCCACCGCGAAAGAACACAGGCCACGGCTGTTCCCCGGCATTCTGTCTCTCCGCAGGTACGTTCCCCTCGTACCTGTTCACTGAAAGGACCCTTTATGCTGGTCACGGGTACCGTGTAACATGAAGTACCTTCTGGGCCGTCAAAACCGGTGGTGGTGTGTTCTTTCGCACACATTTAGGACACGGACCAGAAATAAAGGAATTATGGCTGTCATGTTCTTGTGGTCCTAGGCTCTCCGCGCACGCAGGACTCCCTTCCAGGACTTTCTAAGCGATGGTCCTGGGTCAAGCACTTGCAGCACATCAGAGTCCTCACTGCTCGGCGAGGCCGCGCACCGCACTGCTACGTCACAAATGTGTACCTTCTCCCTGACTGCTACCCATTGCCTGTGCCCACAAGTCCACTCCCCACCACTGCCTGAGCAAGCCCGGGGCTGCTGCAGGTCCTGGAACATCCCCGCCAAGTCTCCTCTCTCCCACACTGCTTCCGACTGTGGTCTCCAGACGTCCCGTGACCCTGGCATTAAGTCTCAGAATCTCTTCGGTTCATCTCCTAAGTGCTCCTTTGAAAACACAGCACCTAGAGTTCAACGTTCCCTCCTGCCTCTCCAGCGAGCACCAGTTCTGGCCTGACTGGCCATGCCACTCCTCCCAGTGCTGGGGCCCTCGGGCCTTCACTCTATCGGGCTGGCCAGGTCTGGCTGGGGAGCTGGGGAGCCCTGTGTCCTTGCTCTCAGTGCTCCCCTCCTGCTGCTGGAAGGGGAACCAAGTAACCAAGCCTGATGTCCACACTGAGCTCCGTTTCCTTTCTCTGTCTTAACCAGAAGCTTCACCAAAGCCCGGTGTTCGGAGCCTGGACATCAGCGCCTCCTGCCAGCCTCATGGTTCAAACGATCCCTACCTCAAGTTAGGTGTCACCTCAGTGTTCTGGGCACTTTCAAAGCAAGCTCACCATGTCCCTTAGCTTGGAAGGGCATGCACGAGTTGGCCACACACTGCCGCGCTATCTCCCGTTCTCTCTGCATACGACTGGCTCTTACCGGCCCCAGGGCCAGCTCTGCCCCAGTGAGCAAGGCTGCGTTTAGGAACGGCACCTGGGGCTGGGGGCCGGCTGTCCTTTACCTTGCTAGCATGATGTTGGAATTTGGGTTGCTGGTGGCGGGCCCGGTGGGACTCCACTTTATGGTGTAGATCTCTTTGCTGTGAGCCTGAAGGTCATGGACGCACGTGTCCTGCTTCATACTCCAGATCTGGAGAACGGGAGAGGGACCGTGTGAGCAAATGGCGTCTCTCTGGCCGGGAGCCACTGGCCATCACCCGCCACGGGCTCCTGCGACACGGCCGCGCCTGTGAGCAAGGCCACGGGGAAGGGAAGGCGTGTCAGCAGGACCCTCAATGCATCAACAGGAGTTAGCCGCAGGCCAGTGACGTCCAGCCAGAAACGGGGACAGAGCACAGAGGCAGAAGGAGGGCCGGGAACAGAGTCACCCGCGGAGCAGGGAACGCGAGCTCCGCACCGACTGTGTGGGGCTGTCGCGGATCAGACACCCGTCCTCTCGGACCTCGTTACCTTTAACGTCATGTCGTCAGAGCAGGACGCCAGCAGCATTCCGGAAGGGTCCCATTTGATGGCATTGACCTCGTTCTGGAAGAGTGAGGGTTTGAGAGAGAAAGGCGTGTGAGCGGGTACCACGGCCTTCCAGCAGGGGGCAGCAGAGCCTCGGCGGCGCCACAAAGAGCCTGCATGTAGGCCTCGAGTCTCAACGGAGGCCACCGGAACCCCCGGACTTGCTGCTTTCCCCGTCAGTTTCCTTTCTCTCACTCTGCCTTCCACGTTTCCATACGAGCACAGCCCTACAGCAAAGGCACCCCCACCTGTGTGTCTCTAAGAAAAGAAAATCACTCCTAGGGAGGCCGATGAATTTACACACAATCCACAGCAGCGCAGAAAACGAGTGAGAACGTGGTTATCCTAAACGGAACTTAGAAAATCGCTTTCCCAAATGCTTTTTTTTTAAAGATTTTATTTATTTTTGGGGCGCCTGGGTGGCTCAGCGGGTTAAAAAGCCTCTGCCTTCGGCTTGGGTCATGATCTCGGGGTCCTGGGATCAAGCCCCACGTCAGGCGCTCTGCTCTGCGGGGAGCCTGCTTCTCCCCCCTCCCCCGCCTGCCTCTCTGCCTGCTTGTGATCTCTGTCTATCAAATAAATAAATCTTAAAAAAAAAAGATTTTATTTATTTGACAGAGAGAGAGAGATCACAAGTAGGCAGAGCAGCAGGCAGAGAGAGAGGGGGAAGCAGGCTCCCCGCTGAGCGGGGAGCCCAACGCGGGTCTCAGATCCCAGGACCTTGAGATCATGACCTGAGCCAAAGGCAGAGGCTTAACCCCCTGAGCCACCCAGGCGCCCCCGCCCCACCGCCACACACACTTTTAATACTGCAGCTACCTCCTGTCTAAATCCATTACCAGATCCCTCTCTTCGTGCTGGGCAAGGGAGGGGGAGAAGGCAAATATTTAAGACCTCAGATACACAGGAGGATTTAATCCAGGGTGAAGACAAGATCAAAATGAACCAGGGGTAACTGTTAGGAATACACCCGTAAACAAAATCCCACGCCCCCTGAGGCACGGGTGTCTCTACAGGAACCGGCTGTGCCTCAGTATGGAGGTGGCGGTGAGGCGCCGGGCCTGGAGCGGGCACCATGGCGAGGACTGGTGGGGGCAAGGCTGTGCGTCTCGTGGCTCTCCAGCAGCATCACTACAGCCCATGTAGGGTCCCACTCACGTCTGTCATCCCAGCCTGACAAATGCCTGATTTCAGACCCACAATTAATAATTTCCCACTCTGAAGTACTCTCATTTGGATACATTTCATGGTCATATTACTTGTAAAGGACACTGAGCTTTGAACGGCATGACGTGCAGAAGTGACAAGGCCATGTCTGTTCCACACAGTATGGACCGTGGACGGCCTGGGGAAAGGGGAGAAGGAAGCCCGGGAGGCCCAGGAGCAGCCTACTGGGTGGGCTAAGGGAGGATGGAGTGGCTGGACTAGAGACGGGTGCGCATACGTGTGCGCTCACATGTATGCATGAGAAAGTGCATGCTGGACCCCACGGGAGCCCGGGGCCCAAGGAAGGCACTGCTCTGGGGACGGGCTCAGCCAGCACAGGCAGCCTCGGGGGCTCGTGCCACAGCCACTGAGGAGACCCTATGGAATCATCTCTCCGTGCCCAGGAGTGTGGAGCCGGGCCCACTGACCGTCTCCAGCTAGACTCCTCGACGGGGGAGCCAGCTCCTCCCACAGTGGCGTTTTCTCCGCACTTCTGCAATGCAAGCCACAATTCCCAGGAAGCACCCAGGGATGGCTCACATCCAGGGATGTCCCACGAGGTCTCAGGAGGAAAAACTACATTTAGTTTGTGTCTCGAGAAGCCCCATTTAAAAATGTTATGGGGTGAGTCCTACGAGGGACAACTGGAAGCCGCGAAGACCTCTACTGAAAGTTTGGAGAGAGTGTAGCGTCAGGGGAGAGAGGAAGAGACAGAAAATATGAAGAAGGGGCGTCGGTTTAAAGACACGAGATGGTAACGGAATGGCTGGGGCCTGCGCTCCGGAAACAGGGGCCTTGGGGCACAGACGCTGGAAGAGGGGGGGTTCCGTGGAAATGAGCTGGTGCTGAGGACAGTGGTGTTTGTTGGGCAGGTCTCCCAGGAGGGCTGGGGGCGGGGGGTGGGGTGCGTGGTTCAGAGGCTCCAGGGATCTGGTCCAGAAAAGCGACCAGGATCCGGCTGTGCCCTACACCAAGGAATATGATGAGCCTCGGAGCTTCCTGGATCAGGTGCGGGTATTTCCCATCATATTTAGGAAAAGTGGCCATTAATGCTTCATACGATTTTTGTGTTCTCTCTCTCCCCTATCTCCACTGCACATATCAGCTTCGTATGGCCCATGGGTCATGAAGCCTTTCTGAGAAAGTCTGCTCAGGCTTCTAGCCGTTCTGTAAACCGGCGCATTTCTATGACCCCTGCAGTCTCCCACCTGCTGCATTTCTATGACCCCTGCAGTCTCCCACCTGCTGCTGAGCACCCCCCCACCCGCCCCCAGGAGATTTCCCTTTTAGACCTCCTACTCCTCAGTTCTCACATGTTCACTGGGCCGTGCGTTAAGAATACAGTTTTCCCTTCTCTGCCAATGCTCCCCACCTGCTCGCTCATTACAGGCACCGCTTCCCTTAGGTCTCTGCACATTTTCACAGCAGCCACCTTAAAAAGTCTTCCCGGCAGAATCGAGCCCCTGCCTCGTCTCAGGGTCGGTCCTGGGGCTGCTGCCTGCCCACAGCGGGGTGAATCCAGCCACCAGCAATGCCACAAGGCAGCCTCTCGGGAAGCAGGGGCCCGTTGCCAGAAGTCACACTCACTGTGTGTCCTTGGAAGGTTTTGACTGGGCGGTCGCAGCCGAGTCTGCAGACGTGAATGCACATGTCGGTGCTGCAGGAGGCGAAGGTCGTGTTGTTCTGCCAATCCACATCGAGGGCGGGCGCTGCGGGGCAGGGAACAGGGGGACACCTGTGCTGACCACGGGTGCGTACAGCTCAGCTGACTGAAAACCACCAGCGGCAGAGTCAAGAAGCCTCGGCTGGTAACACGATACGAGAACGTGCCCAGAGCACGAAGACCTCTCCGTGCACGTCTGGGACACCGGGCAGATGGCTCTGGGAGACACCACGACAGCTGCCGTGCCCTGTGGCCTCCAGAGTCTCTGGACCCCCAACACGGGGAGAAAAGGTTCAGGAGAACATGCACTGTCTGCTCTTAGACCTTGCTGCTTCCAGAAATATCCCTGTGGTGGGCTGACGGGACTAGTTGTAGATGGGAAAAAGAGACGAGATCAAAAACATTTCCTATTCTGTGTTCAAGATTATCCTGATTTTTAAAAATCTCCTGCAACACATTAATGCAGCCCACGATTCCTGGCACGCTCCCTGGGCGGGCACAGCAGAAGGAAAGAACCGATCCCACTTGGTCTGAGGGATGAGCCCCCGAGCCGGACGGAGAGCTAAGGCCGCAGCAGCTCTTGCCAACAATACCACACCCGCGCTTCCCGAATTCCTGGGCCGCCCTCTGCATTCAGGGCATGCAACCCACACACTTGGAAATGGAACCATCCGGGAGGCAGTTCTGGGAGTGTCTAGCACTTGCTCGTAAAGATGAGCACCTGCTAACCCTTGCCATACAGAGAGGGGACCCTCTGTACCTGGTGGCTGTTCCCCCTGTGAGTGGGCCCCTGCCGCCAGAACCCCCGGGGCTCCCAGGATGATCTCACCATTCAGTATGGGTAAGTGATGAGAAACAAGGCGCAGCCACTCTGGGGTCTGCATGCCCTCCGCCCCCAACAAGGGCCAGTGATGGTTCAGCAGTTGGCCTACTATAGGCACAAACGGGCTGTCTTTGCTTTTTTTTTAAGTCTAATTTTGAAACACTACTGTTCATGCCAGCTCCCCCAGTGGCTGTATTTTCTGGCTCACAGGACAGGAAAGTGGATGCCAGGGCAACATGGGCAGGGGAGGGGCGTGCGGGGGGGGGGGGGTTTGGGCCCTTTTATCACACGGGTGGCTCTGAGCAACGACGGCCACAATCAGATCTAGAACCTGCCATCGCCACCAAGAGTGCCCTCGTGCCGCTTTGTACTCCCAGCACGCCCTCCCGGCCTCACCCCTACAGTATGGCTCCACACCGGTGTTCTCCAAGTTCATCATCTCGAGAAGGGTGTGTGAGATGGACTCCTACAGCAGGCGAGCTCTGCACACCGGCCTACTTGCATGCCCTTGAGCCCTACCCAGCCACTGCGTGCTACCAGCCGTCTACTGATAACTGTTCCTTCTGACTGCTCAGTGGTCGTCCACGGTTAGGCTCCAAGCTAACGCTTCCTGCTGGGGGTGACGCACGGTGGCCCTACCGGGTGTTCAGGGGGAAAACCCAACAAGGCAAAGCAATTTCTCAGGTCAACCCATCAAATCTGGACTTTCTGAATGCTGACTAAGGGTCCTCCTCAGAAGCCTGGACTACCTGTGTTTTGCTCTGAAAAGGAGCACACTTCCTTTCTTTACCGTCTTGAACAGTCTCTAGCACTCTCCGTGACACTGGGGTGGGGGGAAGACCAAACGACGCCTGCATCTTACTGAACCAGCACTGGGGCCCGCACCCCGACGGTGAGAACTATGGGTGAGGAGGTCTGTCGATACCTAAGAAACACATGGGTGGTGTTCCTGGGCCGGTGGGAGAGAACTGGCCCTTCCATGGAAAGCCCTTTCAGGAAGTCTTCAAAATGCTCTGGGAAATGTTACATCCCCGCGCCCCTCTCCCCGAACGTACACTCTGAATCCGTTCAGCCATTCCGCATCATGAGCGGTGTTAGATTATGGCCACACTAACAGCAGAACGCACCGGCACCCCGGGGGGTAAACCTGGTGTGGACCCCGGGCTACGAGGACCCACGGGAGGGACACGCAAGGTCTGTAAGAGGCAGGGTGTCAGCTGCAACCCCAACGGCCCCCGATCGGAGAAAGCACGGCTGAGGCACCGCGGCCAGTCACAGGAGACTGGTGTCCGTGCGTCGGAACCTGGTCCTGCCTCACGGGGTCTTTGGCTCCGTCGGCTCCCTGGACACCCCATGGCCCCTGCCTGGAGCCCCTCGCTGGGCACGGAGATGGGTGCTGCCGTCCAGGGGAGTCCGTGGGACCCGTGCCTGGAGGCAGACCAGCACCAGCGCGCCAGGCTCCCCGTCAAGATGCCCGGAGAGAACAGTAAACGCTCCCTCCGCACACCGCGATTCCCTCAAAACGGAACAGATATTTCCTGTCGAGGGAAGGGGCGTCCACTCCCTTTTGTCCAGCCTGAGCCGGTCTTTCCAATGGTCTCTTTCTTCTGGGAGGGGGCGGTCTGTCCTCGTCTCGAGAGGCCGCATCTAACAGTAAGACTGCGCTACACACGGCGTGAACTAACAGGTGGCAGTCTGGCCAGCTAGAACTCTCTAGACCCCTACCTGCCCCGCGCAGCCTGCTAGGAGCCTGACACACGAAGACAGCGCGAGGTTCCAAGCAGGGGTGACACATCTCTGTGGAGCGGACAGACCCCCACAGGCCTGACGCTGTCGCTGTGGGAGCGCCCACGGCCAAGGCTGGACCTTGGCCCGAGACTGTGAATCTGGACCTCCGGGGGTTTCTCACTACTGCCTAGAGGGCAAGAATGGTGTTCTGTGCCTAAGCTGGGCCAACAATGGGGTGTATGTGGAACACCTGCTTCCCCTCCAGGAGTCTGCCATTAGGACACATGCCAGGCAGGGCTGCCTATGGGGCCAGCCCCAGGTACAGAGTCCTTGTGAGTTTTCCTGGTAGCTGACCCTCCGTGTGTTGTCATAACATGTTTCTGGGGGCATGAGATGTGGACTGATTCGGCTAGGAGAGGACCCTCGGGAGCCCTGGCGGTCCCCCCCGCCCCTCTGCCCTGCGGCTTCTGCTCTGTGTCATCCCGTGCTGACCCAGCTCAGCCCCAAGGACCGTGCTCCTCTGAGTCCAGGGAGCCCTCCCCGGGAGCCTCCGAGCCCAGGCACGGTCCCAGGGAAGCCCAACACAGCACCCGCCTTGGGACAGCAGGAGGAAGGCGTCCACACTGGCTCTGTGTTTGGTTCACTGCTGTGTGTTTTACCTTCCGAGCAAGCAGGCGTGTGTCGAGGGCACTGTACCTTGCAGAACTTAAAAGCAAGGCCTCCCGGGAAATGTATCTTCTTCTTCCCAGCTACACTGCACGGACGTCTTCCTGCCGCCTTTCACAATTACATTATTGTACATTTCTAGGTCTACGAATTACTACTTTTGAATTAAAGAAAGAAAGAAAAGAAAAAAAGGAAAGAAAGGAAGAAAGAAACCCACAGAAACTCACCAGAATGAAAAGGAAACTGTTGTTTGGCTTCTCCTGTGTGGGCATCCCAAATGATGGTTGTCTGTGCTCCGCAAACAAAAAGATAAAAGTTAGGAACTATTCTTCACAGAAAGAGTTCTCTAGAAAAATCTAACATACAAGAAAAGACTGTGAACAGCCCCCCCTTCCTTCTAAACCAGCACTGACCAAGAGAGACAATGTGAGCCACAAAAGTCATTTTTAATTTCCTCAAAATTACATTAACGAAAAATAGAAAAAGGGGCGCCTGGGCAGCTCAGTTGCTTAAGCGTCTGACTCTTAGTGTCGGCTCAGGTCGTGGCCTTGGGCTCTGCACCCAGTAAGGAACCTGCTTAAAGATTCTCTCTCTCCCTCTGCACCTCCCCTCGTATTACATGCTCTTGCCCCCACCCCACAAATAAATATTTTTTTTTAAAGGTTTTATTTATTTATTTGACAGAGAGATCACAAGTAGACAGACAGAGATCACAAGTAGGCAGAGAGGCAGGCAGAGAGAGGAGGAAGAAGGCTCCCCGCTAAGCAGAGAGCCCGATGCGGGGCTCGATCCCAGGACCCTGGGATCATGGCATGAAGCGAAGGCAGAGGTTTAACCCACTGAGCCACCCAGGTGCCCCCAAATAAGTAAGTCTTAAAAGAAAAAAGAAATCATTAAAATTGATTTTAACAATATAGTTTAGTTCAATGTGGCCAAAATATCGTTCCAACATGGAATCGGTACGTGAACATTAGCGAGCTATCTGGTGTTCTATGGTCTAGATTTTTGGGATCCAGTGTGGGGTTTACACTACACAGTCAGGATGGTTACACTTTATGAACCCAACAGCCGTGTGTGCTGGTGACTAGTTTTGGAAAACTGCCCGACTGGTGGGGTTCTCCCTCCCCCCCAACACGGAGTCCTGCTGAAAAACCTGCAACAAAGCACCTCAAGACAGCTTTCGAGCACTTTCCAAACGCAGGCCTAGAGAAAACGTCGACTGTGATGCCGGCCCTGAACATGAGCCCCGCGACGCAGACTCGACACACACCACAGCAGTGTGTCACACCAGGTTCGGCCACCGACTTGCCGCTCCACAGAGATGGAGAAAAAATGATCTCCACCTTGCAAAGCGAAGTAAATCCTGAAGCCTTAGGAACTCACTGATGGCAGAAAGACAGGGAAGAGACACAGCTCAGTGACCACCACCGGAATTAGGTCTTTCTTTTTTTTTTCTTCAAGATTTTAAGAGAGAGTATGAGAGAGACGGAGAAGTGGACTCGCCACTGAGCAGGGAGCCCGATATGGGGCTCGATCCCAGGACCTGAGCTGAAGGCAGACGCTTAATGACTGAGCTACCCAGGCGCCCCGCAGGAATTACGTCTTCATTAGCTGGAACTCCTACCTTAGCTGGAACTTGTCCACCTCCCTGTCCACAGCACTTAAAATTCTGCTGTAAGAAGAACCTGCTTATGTTTTCTATCACCTGCAGATGAAATCCTCAGAGCACCAACCACCTTTGAAAACCAGTTCTCTAAGTCTCGGGCCAGCTCTAAACCAATTAACTTTTTTTTCTTTTTTTTAAGATTTTATTTTTAAGGGACGCCTGGGTGGCTCAGTGGGTTGGGCCATTGCCTTCAGCTCAGGTCATGATCTCAGGATTCTAGGATCGAGCCCTGCATCGGGCTCTCTGCTCAGCGGGGAGCCTGTTTCCTCCTCTCTCTCTGCCTGCCTCTCTGCCTACTTGTGATCTCTGTCAAATAAATAAATAAAATCTTAAAAAAAAAAAAGATTTTATTTTTAAGTCACCCAATGTGGGGCTCAAACTCACAACCCCGAGATCAAGAGTCTCACGCCCCACTGACTGAGCCAGCCCGGCGCTCCCAGACCAATACACTTTGTTGTATGGTTGAATGTCCCACTCTTCTTCCTGTAGCCGCTCACAAATGTGGCAATGGAGAGAATCCATAAACTCGCTCGGTACTTCTCTCTGAGACAATGTCATGCACCGCAGCAGTAACCCCATCTCCTGGTTGGTGTTTCCATTCAATACACAACATCAAGCACACGAAGCCTTTTAAGGATGGGATGTAGCCTCCCGCCACCACTCCCAGGTTAACTACAGAGTGAAGGCCAACAACAGCATCCCTGTCCGTGGCCCTTCCTCCCTAGGTCTTGCTTTCGAGAACATTCTTACTATTCCCGCTGTGGGTGACGCACGAGGGCAGAGAGTGCAGGGCCCACAGACTAAGCGCATTCCCAAATGTGCATTTTCACTGGCCACCCAGCTCATCACCTCATAGAGTCACAGCTGAGAGCAAGGTGGAAAATCAGATACGGAATATAAAAGAGAGCCCCAGCACCGGCGTGAGGCTGCCAAGAACTGTTTATGAGGGTGTGAGGGTCAAGAGGCAGAAGTTACTGCCGTCCAGGGCCCACACCCTGGACCCGAGTGTCCATGGGCAAGCAAGTGAGCGCGGGTGTCTGTGAAGCGGGGCTGCCGGCATGGGGGCCACCACCGCTGCTCTCGGGAGCTCCGAAGGGGCCACCACGTACAGTGACGTGCTGGAGAAGGGCCAGCGATCATTTGCACGATCACTTCAACAACGCGGACAGCAGTGGAACCAGCCACGGCCCCGACAACCGTGTGTGTGCGTGGCACCCGAACTAGCCCACCTCACAGACGATCGGATGGGAGTTCCAGGAGAACAGTGAGTGTTTCAAGCACGGCCCTCAGCTTGTTTCAACATTAGCCACAAGGCGACCAGGTGTGAAAGAAAGGTTTCCTGGCTTAGAGAGCGAGCGAGAGAGCGACGGTACTCTTTGCGGACCTAGAGGGCTACCGCCGGTCTGGGGTCGGCACACGCCATCTGTCACCGGCCAGGGAGCACAGACTGCAGCCCAGCCCGTGGCCGTGCGCACAGGTGGTGCCTCCTGCTGTCCGTTCATGGCAGCACCCGGAGGCGCACCCAGCAGCGTCACCAGGTTTCCAAACGATCCCGACGTCAGCAGGAAAACGTGACGCCCTCTGGAAGCCACATGCCAGTCCAGTCCTCAGACCCGGTCGACAGCTGCAGGAACACGAAGCGCTTCTGTTCCCCTTCGGCTTCGTTTCTTGCGAATACTGTTCCAAAGCAAGAACTTCCAGTCCCTGCTGAGTCCCGGGAATGACGCACCCATTCCGTCCACAGTCTTGGGGGGTCCTGGTTCCCGGCTCCTGGCAACTGAGGAGGCAGGCCCAGAGAGCACGGCCCCCACTCAGAGCCAGAGGACGCCTACGCCTGCTGACTCCCCGCCCGCCCATGGCTTCTGGAGGCCCCTGGCTGCTCCCCGCCACTCTGACCTGATCCCGTCCCATCCAGCCGGGAGCCCTGCCCAGGCCCCGTGTCTGTCCCGAGTGTGCCCTGTCGTGGGCAGGCTTTCCTCCACCTCTCGGAGAAGCCTGCAGCCCACGACGGGAAGTCACACCTCATCGAATTAGGGCAAAAGAAGCCAGGCGAGAGAAAACGTTTGTGTTTCCAAAACTGCTCAGTGGGGGAAAGGTTTCTGTCCCGGGCGTCCCACGCCACTTTGCTTCCCAAGCATTGGATACAGCCAACTGGGGGATTTCCTCTTTCTGCCACTGGAGGACACACCTCAAAGCAAGGGGGGAGGGGCTGTGCACAGAGATCTGTGGAACAGCAGGATACGCGCAGAGTACATGTTATCAATGAACAGTGGAACCCAAACCACACAAACCAACCCGAAAGCAGCTCTTCTGCCTTACTAAGGAAAAGCAGAAGGCCTCAGAATTAAACACAAAAACAAAAAACCCCAGGATGTTATTCAGAGATTAAAAATAAATCAGCAGCTACAGATCAAAGAGACTTTTTTTGAGACCTATTTTGAGCGAATACTCACTTTGTCTACACCAGCACTCAAAATGTAATTCCCCTTTTTGTTCCATTTCAAGGCGAAGATGGGGCCTTTATGTTGCCCTAAGGTGCTGGCCAGGTTGCCTGTGAGGTAAAGGAACAACAAACAGGTAGACTTCGAAGTCACGGCCTGCTCGCGTCCGATTACACCGCACGGCCCGTCTTCTCCCAGCGCGCGATGAGTCACGGCTTACCGTCTTCAGTCCATATTCTCGCAAAGCCGTCGTAGGAACCCGTGGCCAACAGTGTTCCGTCGCTCTGCGGGCCAGAAACACACATGCCGCACAGCTCAGTACACGAGAAGCTGGCCTCTCCCCCCGCCCCAGGGCTAGAACCATCTCGCACCCATCACTGGCTGCTGGTGATGACTAGCAGCCCCCTGGGATGACCTCAGCCCACACTGCTCTGGCCAGACACCGCGCGGTATCCTAATGGCAGATGGGGGAGCAAAGAAAACACACCGCAACCCATCCGCCCGGTGACATCCCTCCACACACCACACTGAGAGGCCCAGGGAGACTCAGCAAGGCTGGAGAAAGCTGTGGGAAACGCACGTGCACACACGGGGGTTTGGGATGCAGGCAGAGCGCACGGAAGTTCCAGAGAGCTATGGGCTTCCCGCGTGTAGATGCGTGTGATGCCCAGGGCAGGAGCAGCGAGCCAGACGGTTCCCCTCCCCGGGCCGCATGGCACCCTCTCGCCAGCAGAGCGGGCTCCCCTGGGGAACCGGCAGGCTCACTGCGCCCAGAGAAGCCCGCTGAGCACCCAGCTCGCTGTCTGCCCAGTGCAGCCTTGCTAGACGCTCCCGGCAACGTGAGAGCAGCCCCGGGGCGGGGGGCTCGCAGGCAGCATGGCCCGCCACCCCGTGTTCACGCCCCACGGGGCCCCGCCGAGGCATGGGCCAGGTCAGAGCTGCGGACGCGTCTGGGCGGCAGCAGGTGCTTACGTTCCAGTCCAGCGAGGTCACATCTTTGTTGCTCGGGACATCGTGTCCTCCTTCCCGTATGCAGTGCCGCAGCACGAGCTGCGTGGAGCCCCCGTTGCTGTTCTCGTTAAGGTTCCATATTCTCGCCGTCGAGTCTCCGGATCTGTAGGAAGAAAACGCACAGCATTCAGCTTCCGGTTCAGGCCCAGAGAGCACCTGCCAGACTGGGCTGCCTGAGTCAGGTATCGCTGGCACGTGGCTCTGTCTTCTTAATCCCGCTCACTGGCTGGCTTTTTTGCCTCATCATTTTTGTTGCTCTTCGTTATTTTAATTGTTGTTTTCCAGTAGGCTCCATGCCCAGCGTGGCTTCGAACTCACACCCCTGGGATTAAGCGTCTCCAGCGCTACTGACGGAGTCAGCCGGACGCCCCTCCGCAATTTCAAACATCTCTGTGTTGCTCCCCGCCCCATGGAGGACACAGGACGCAGCAAGGACTTCCTCACGACCTGGGAAGGAGCGCAGCACCGAGGGCCCGAGACTGCGGTCTGCCGCCACTGAGAGGGGAGCATGCACTCCAGAAAGGAGAGAACAGCCCCGGCCCCGGGGCACCCCCGTCCTGGCATCCTTACCCCGACGCGAGGAGATCGCTGACAGGGTTCCAGGCACAGATGAACACCTCCGACTCGTGGCCCCGAAGGACTGTGGCTTTGTTGGGCGGGATCTCAACGTCCCCGTCTATTTCCATTGGTTTCGAATGATTATCTGTCACAGGAAACAAAGTCATGTGGCTAACCGGTTGAGAAAAGAAATTTCCCGGCATTCTTGGGGCACTTGAGTATTAGAGACACCTGCTTTTTGTTATTTTATTTTATTTTATTTTATTTTATTTAAAATTCAATTAGTCAATGGAGAGTACATTACCAGTCTCAGGTGTGCTCAATAAATTATCAGTGGCGTGTAACGCCCAGTGCCCCTCTCGTGTGCCCTCCTTAATGCCCATCCCCCCACCAACTCCCTTTCCACAACCCTGTTTGCCTCCAAGAGTTAAGGGTCTCTCATGGTTTTTCTCCCTCACCAACGACTTCCCATTCAGTGTTCCCTCCCTCCCATGATCCTCTGCACGGCTTCTTAGAGTCCACGTGAGTGAGACCGTGTAATTGTCTTGTGCTGATAGACACACCTTCTTCCTATGTACTAGGTAACATGACCTCTGACAAACTGTAACGGTATCATGACTTCTGTGTAATTCAGTAAATGTATTACGTTTATTTCAAAGTCTCCAAACCTGACAGACAAAAATAAAGTTATTTACTCTGCCTAACTAGGGCCATGCTTAAGGTCTAACGAACACCACCAGGAGACTGCGGAGGGATGACCAGAGAGATGGGTCAAGCCCGAAGGCTGCTGTTCTCCAGAAGGGATGAGACATTTCATCCGTGAGCATCTGTCTGAGGGATCACCGCTTTATCTGTGATGCTCCCACTGGGAAAGACCACCACCTTTCCAGAGCGCCCACCACCCTGCACCACCTGTCTGCAAACAACCTCGGGTTCTTCGGACTGAAGTGCTGGGGTCTTTTCCCTGGTTGGAGCCGCCTCTGTATCAGACCAGAGCTGCCGGGCCTTCTATGAACAAACCCAGCCTGGAGGACTCCTGGGTTCTGAATTCCCAGGCAGGCCCGGTAACCGTGGAGACAAGCATGCTAAACACCCCCCTCAAAAGCACTGCCCTGGAAAGCGGCTGTTTTTCTCCCAGGTGGTAGGACCCAGAAGATTCTTGAAGGTCAGGATGAACGATCACTTGCAACACCACAGTCTGGACTCAGCCTGCCTTGCAGCCAGATGACTGCAAATGGTAGGTGGCCCTGGCTTCAGGAAACAAAGGGAAAGTGAGGATGATGTGCCTGGGAGGAGGGCCAGCGGGCCCTCAGGTGTGCTCCCTGGAGACGGACAGGCAAGCCACAGGCACCCACGAAATGGAGGCTGTGTGAGTGGCCAGCGTGCTCGAAGGCGGGTACCTGTCTCTGTGTACTATGTCCTGGGAGACTCTCTTTTCTTTTTTTAAGTAGGCTCCTTGCCCAGCGTAGGACGTGAACTCACAATCCTGGGATCACATGTCAGATGGCTAAACGACGGAGGCACCCAGGTGCCCCAACCATTAAGATCCAGCCCCCAACCCACCGTCCCACTAGATTTTTCTCAAGATTTAAAAGAAATCCATACGATTGAAAAGCTTGCAAAATTTCTATCTTGGCAAACATACAGACTTCTTGAAGCTCACCAATTAGAAATTCGTTTCAGTGAAGGAAGACTAACAGAACAATAACCCTTAGTTCCCTCCAGCTTCGTTCCAGAAAAGCCGAGGGCTGCATCCCTCCTGAGGGGACAGGCACTAAATGATCTGCGGCACGAGCCAGGTGCTGTCTTCTTCCTGCCCTGCCCCACAGTTCGGGACCTGCGTCCCAGTGAGGATGGGGGGCTACAGGTGGGAAGTCCTTCCACTTCTGTGCTAGACTCGTGGCCTTAAGTCACCACGCTTGTTCTCGTCTGCGCTACAGCCGCTCTGGGCTCTCCATTTGATGCCTGGTGTGATTCTCTAGCTCACGGGAATCCGTTACCCTGTGACCGTGGACGGGAACCTGCCACAGGACCTGACTGCAAGCGGCAGCCTCCTCTAAGACAGGGGCCAGCGAGGCACAGGTGTGCAAGCCATACGTGCACACACAGAACATGCACGTGCATATACACACAGCTGCATGACATACACGTACTGCACGTGCACACACACACGTACTGCGTGGACACACAGCTGCATGACACACATGTACTACGTGGACACACAGCTGCGTGACACACACATATTGCATGTGCACACACACACACACAACACACAGGCATGCTCTGAACTCAGACCCTGAAGTGCTCTTCGAGTTTACAAGCCATGTAACAGAGTAGAGTCAGGTGCTCTGATCCGCCATGTCCTTTAGGGCAACTACCCAACAGAGACAAGGGCCTGGCATTTTGAGAGGACCCTGCAAGGCCATACCCGCTGTCTGGGGCCCACTGCCCTCTTTAGAACCATGAACTTGACTAGCACAGCAAATGGGGGCCTGACACACTCAACACGGAAGGCTGGAGAGAGGGCCAGGGGCCTCCACATACGAAACCGTCCAATGATGAGCAGTAATCACACGGCGCTTCTCGCTGTCCCACAGAACAAGTTCTCCAAGCTGCACGACCTTCTAGAATCGAGGATGTGTGCACCAAGACTGTCACGTCTAAGGATTTCCAGATCCTCTAAGGATTTCACAGAGCCTGTGCAGCTCTTCCAAGCCCACACAATGCCAACACCAGGACTGAGAGCCACGGCAGCAGAGCTGGAAAAGCCTGCGACCCCCTCAGACTCGGGAGAGAAAGTGCCAGAAGCTCACCCCTGCCCAGAGCCCCACACGTACTTATCGCGTGTGCTCCGTTCTCCTCGCCGTTCACGGTGGCCTCTCCGTTCTTTGGTGGGTGCTGCTGGGCCACGGCCGCCGGGGCTGCCGTGGCCGCTGTCGTCGCCGCTGCGGCCGCGGCCGCCGCACTGGCCTGCTGCTGCTGGGCGAGCTTCTCCCGGAAAGCCTGCTGCCGCGTCTGCACCACGTCCGGCATCACAGCGTCGATCAGGGACAGGGACTCTATGGGGCGGCCGTCGAACACCGTGCCATCCTGGGGAGCGAGCCAGAGCGGGGAGAGGGGGGCAGCCATCAGCCCCATGCGCTCCGGCCCAGCATGGTGGGACCGAGAGCGGTGCCCAGGGAGTCTAGGCGGGTGAGGCGCAGGGGGACGGGGTGACTGGGGACATGGCACGACCTCGTACGGGGCCCAGGCCGCCCGGCCGCGAGGAATCATCTGGCCCCCACAAGTGGAGAAGCCAGCCGTGCCTGGACACCATGGTGAGTAGAGGAAGTCTGTAAACAGCCACCCTCTTCTGCGGAAAGGCAGCTCTCTGGGAGCCTCAGGCCCGAATCAGAGATTTCAGCACCGTCTGGGTTGGATCCACAGTACACCTGTCCGTCTGACTTAGTAAAATACTCATGCGCGGCCACCGGGCTCAGAGTGCGGACTAACGATAGCTGCGGTACTCGGGCGACAGCACTGTCTAGTTCTCACGCGTGTTTTCTCAACTTGTTTTCTCTGGCTTCTATCTGCAATGAAAAAATTCCCATACCCACTTAAAAACCCAGAAGGCCATTTCCGTCTTTGAAATTGCTCCAAATATTAGAGTCGGACAAGAATTTGGTGCTTCTGGGTTGTGGCTGCCGAAAGTGCAAATACGTTTTTGCATATTCTGAACTCGAATGACCTCGGAAATGAGGAAGAAGTGAACCACCTGAGTTTCTGCTAGACGCGATCGAAAGGACACTTGGCCCTGGCTGACGTCTGGCCACCATACAATCGTACAACGTTACATCTGAAAACAGTATCACACTTGAAAACAAGAAAACGAGGAAAGCCTAGAAAATGTCTAAACAAGGAGCCGGTCAGCTCGTCAGCCACCCTCACACTTCCGTTCTGGCCACGGTGTAGCCGACCCTGACCCAGCAAGCCTCCCTGTCACCTTCTTCAGAGTCACACCTCAAATGCAGAAAGACTTGGCAAAAAGTAGGAATTACCCAGGGTAATGAAAACACCTCGTAAAAACTCTGAAAGCATGCTATCCCACGGTTTTGTGACCACAAGCCCAAGTCACAAACGAGACGCCTTTTTATTCCCCTTCCGGCACGCTGGAATGTGGAAAGGAGGAAGAGAAGCCACCAGGCCTTCCTGACACACTGAAGACATGGGAACTGGTGGGCAAAGACATCTAGTCGCAGTCTCGTATGATCTGAGAGCTCACTGGGAGGGTCTCTGGGGTCACACGCTCCTAGCCCCAAAAAACTGCTTTTTGTGGGAAAAAGAGACCAGGCAGGACCTTAAGGGGCTAGTGGAACACCACCTCTGGACACCCATTCTGAGGAGCAAGGAGGAGAGGGCCACGATCAGGGAAGAATGTGCACAGGACAGGCAGAAATTCGGGGGTTTCCAAAGATGTAGGTTTCTGGAAATGGATCGATGAACCCAGGTGACAGAGTATAGGATGTATTACTTTTGTCCTTTTGAAAAGCTAAGGAGAAAACAGACTAAGACAGGCTTGTAAGGAGGAAGTCCATTCAAGGAGAGGGAGCGGGGAAGGAATCCAGTGGACCAGGCACAGGTGGCATGGCCGTGGCTGGTTTCCGAGCTGTCCCACGGTCCCCAGGCGGGCTGGGGCTGGGGCCAGGACACCGCCCTGCGCCCGGGAGCACACGTACCTCATTGATGCTGATCTCGGCCTCCACATACTGCAGCCCCTTCTGCAAGATGGAGATGAGGGCAGCCGGTGGCACCAGCGTCCCGTTGATGTTGGACTGGCTGATGTGGCTCTCGATACCGAACGTGAACGCCGAGTGGGAAAAACCTGCAGCGAGAAACAGAGCAAGGAGCAAAGGGTCTCGTGAGGCCTCAAATGAAGGGTTGCGGGAGGCACAGCCATGGAGATCTAAAGGTGGCCCCGCTGATCGCAGATGCTCCTGATTAGCTGGGGGAGGGGTGGGGGTTGGGGGCTGCAGGCGTAGCTGCAGGACGCCCAGCTCCAGGTGTGGGGTGAAGCAGAGATAACGAGCAAGGGGAAGGGAAGAGACACAGCGGCCCAAGGCCCATGTGCAGGGACGGAGAGACAGCTTTGGAGGTTGAACGGTTTTGGTGTTATTAACAGCAAAATGCAGCACAGTTTGCCCCGCAGAAATGTTTCTTTACTTTTTGCTTTTTGAGTATTTACTTGACAGAAAGAGAAAGAGAGCACAAGAATAGGGGGGAACGTCAGAGGGAGAAGCAGACTCCCCGCCGAGCAGGGAGCCCGACACGGGGCTCGATCTCAGGACCCTGGGGTCATGACCTGAGCTGAAGGCAGGTGCTTCACCGACTGTGCTTCCCCCCCAGGAAAATGTTTCTGTTGCAGAAATACAACTCTGGGCTTTCTCCCTGTGTTGCCATTACTCCTTCCAGAGCTCCCTGCTTCGGTCTCCGAGTGTCCCTCCGCCCAGCTGCGGTGCACGCCTTTCTGAGCGCCTTGCCGCAGCCGGGCTCATGGCGGTCACGGCAGGCAGGGGCCAAAGCACCACAAGACCTAACACGCGAAGAAAGAGACCATTTTGGACCCACTGGGGTGGCTTGAGTCATTTTATCTAATAATGGGTAACTTTCCCTGGGCTCTGGGGTGCTGGCTCTTCCCCCTCCTTCCCTCTGCACTCACACAAAACACTCACACAAAGGAAGGTGACAGGGCAGGGCGGAGGAGGTGCTGGGGACCCATGTGGGGTCCGAGGGTTAATCAGGAACCAGCAGTGGCCGCCACTTCCTCAAGCAGAGTGGGAGGGGGAGCATCTTATGGCTGGAGCTCCTGGCTGCTGCAGGCCTGCCCTGCAAGGTGGCAGCCCAGTCTGCTGGGAGTACCGTCCCCTTGGTCTGTCTGGGGCGGCCTGGGAGCTGGGGAGCTGGGAAGCCTTATGGGGTGCCGGCCTTGTGAGTAACTGGGACCCCTATGCTTGGCTCCTGGCTAGAGGTGGAGTGAGGCAAAAGGCACTCCCCCTTGCTTGTCCCTCGGATCCCCCTCTGTGGGGGTCTCCTCCGCAACCACCTCTCCATCACAACTGGCTCTTCTTCCATGCTGGTGGGCTGCAGGGGGCTCCCCGGGGGGTCCCAGCTGCCAGCCTCCAAGGCCTCGTGCACAGCCTCCCACAGTCACGCGGCTAGCACCCCACCTTCAGAAGCCAGACCGACAGGGGCATCGCGTGGGTCCCGCCTTCCAGCTGATTCCACATGGGCTCTCTGCCCTCCCCGAGCAGACACAGCCAGCCGTTGCAATAAAGGCTGTGCTCAGCAGATGGGAATGTTCCTCCGTGAAAGGACCTTTCGGGGCTTGCATTTTCCTCTCCTTTCCTCCATGGACTTTCTGCTCCTCCCCAGTCCGCCCATTCATCCCCCAGTGCCTGGTTCTAAGGACTACAAAAAACACGTCCTCTCTGTCTTTCCTCGAGTCCTGGGCCAGCCATGATGACCGGCAGGCTTGGCTGCACGACGGCCGCGGACTCCCTCACCAGACCGACCATACGTGCCAACGACAGGTGCAGGCCCGCCCTCCGAGGGCCAGAGGCCAAGGCCCTATACGCCTGCCTCCCCCTGCCTTCGACCTTGCCCTCCAGCTCCTACCTTTCCGTACCCCTCAGGCCAAGATGAACCCAGCAGCCCGTGCTGACTGGTGACTCTTCCCGGGGCCCATGCCGTGCCAGAAGTCTCATCACCAAGCTTTCCTCGGTCAGGTTTCCAGCGCGGTGCAGATGCGGAAAACCCCATGTCAGGGGGGGAGCAGGACCCCTGAGACCGTGGCCTGACTCCCCGTTGCCTGAAATTGTCACCACTGCTCAGGGTCACAGTGATGTCCTCCTATTAGGAACTACGAATTCATTCTGGCTGCTGACTCCATTCCCGGGGCCCCTCCCTCCGCTCAGGGCAGAAGTGTGGACTCCCACAGCTGCTCGATCTTCTCCTGGCATCTCTCAAGAGTCTACGGTGGGGCCACACCCACGCGGGCCTCAGAACAGTAACAGGCCGCCCTTACTGGGGCCTGCTCCGGGCCAGGCACAGCCCCAAGCCCTCACCACGACTTTCCTTAAACCTCCCAGTCACCCTGTGCCTTTGCACCCCAAGTGCAGCATCCCCTTCCACCGGGCAGATCTCGAGCTCCTGCCGGGGTCCCCAACAGACCCCCAGCACTCGGCTGAAGGGCTGCGGCTGATATCCAAAGGCGGGCCGTACGATGCCACTCTCGGCCCATCAGGCAAGCGCACCGAGAAACGTCTACTGAACCCACCCGCAGGGCCCGGCGTCCCTCTCGGTGACTAATGGCGCCAGTGGGGAGGAGAGCTCAAGCCTTCACTCTGTCTTCATGCGGCCTGTCGGCAGGTGTATGTGAACTCCGCAGACCGGGGGATTCACACTTATTTCTCACAGTTCTGGAGACCAGAAGTGCACAATCAAGGTGCAAGATTCGGTGGTTTGGGGAGGGCCGACGGCTGGCACACGGACGGCAGAAGGACGTGAATCCCGTTCATGACAATTCTGTCCTCACACCCGCATCACCTTCCAAAGGCCCCGCCCCCCGAGTACTATCACCCGAGAGCTAGGATCCCCACGGAAGAACCTGCGGGAGACTGGAAACGCAGTCTAGTGGATGTTCCCTTCCTCCTCCCCTTCCTGCCACATCTTCTCCAATACCGGCCACAGAGTTGCTGCGCACGCACACGGAAGAGCAGATTCTGACCCTACTGCTGCCGTGAAGCAAATCTGGGCCCTCGGAGTCCATGACCTTCAAGGTGGCTGTTCCGTCGGCGCTGTTACGGGCTTACACACAAGGACGGTAAAGACTGGAGAAGTTAGAGAACGGGTCCAATGCCCATGTGTGTGATGAGAGGCAGAAGCAGAATTTCAACTCTAGCTATAGGTTTCCTCTGACCCTGACACGCACAGGCACAGGAACCGGAAGCCTTCAATTCCCTGCATGGATGCCAACCGTGTCCACCAGCCGGACCACGCTGGCTCCCGTCGGCCACAGCCACGGACGCAGTGCAGGCAACTTGCAAAGGACAAGCTGCAAGCCCACTTCTCCTGCCACGTCCTCGATTTCCTTCTGCATCCGGTGTTTAAAGGCCCCGTGTAAGGTCTGGCTGCCTCGGTTTCGGATCCCTGAGCGTGACAGTGCTCCGCGACAGACCCCACTCCGAGAGCACGGTGGTGACTACACTCAGGGACGCTGGCTGCACGACGGGGACGGAGCTGGGAAGATGAACCGAGGGTGGGAGAGTTGCCGGAAGGAGCGTCCCCCACCGAAGATGGATGACGACTGAGCAGCTCAGGTACTCGGTGGCGCCTCGAGCGCAAACATCTGCGATGAGCACTTGGGTCCCTTACTGGGGGGACAGAAAATCATGACTGGAAACCAGGTGTCTTCAGAAACACGCGGGAATGTTCCACGTCACCTCCGAAACCAGTCCTCCTACGTGCTTATGAACTCACCGAGCTGCCATTTCGCTGGGCCATCTACGCACGGCCTCAAACCAATGGCTTTCTCATCCACCTGTTTTGTAGGCTTTCTTCCCGACTTCTGGCCACCCCGCCTTCATCGAGGCAAGCGGGAGGGCCCGGTGCAGAGAATGGCAGACCGGTGCGGAGCGCTGGGGTCTGCCCTGACTTCCCACCGAGTGCCTGGGTCAGGTCATTTGGCTGGGCCTCTCGTTCCCGTGCAACGCTGTGGGGATACAATGTACCTCAAGGAGCGGACGGGAGAACCAGGTGTGAGAGCAGCAGGCGGGCATACGTTCTTGAATCCGGGGAAGACCAAGAACTGGGGGAAACACTCCTTCTCCACTTTCCTCGTCCGTACAGGGAGGACACTGGGGGAAATCGTCCCTCGGACACTTTGCCATCCTGACGCTCGCTCATCGTGGAATGGGGGCTGTCCACAGACCACGTGGGCAAGGCCTGCTTGACACTTTCTCTCAGGCCCCGGTCACCGGGGCTCTGCTGTGCGCCACTGAGGCGTGTGAGGCGCCATCCCGGAAGACCGGCCCCTCAGGCCAGAGGCTTCTCCCCGGGGCGGGCCCCACGGGACTCCGAGGCTAGGGTGCCTACGCACCGGCAGTCTTCCGGAGCGGTGGGGCTCCTGGGCCTGGTACCCCTCAGCCTTCAATGCTTCTCTTCCGTCCAAGGAGACAGCAGTAGGAACAAAGCACATCATGTGACTGACAAAGACGGAGATAGGCAGGACTGGCCCAATAGCAGGTGTGGAAGTCGTTAAAAAGGAGGGGAGTAAAGGGCTTAGGGGCACCTCGATGGAAGACCTGTGTGAGGGCTCCGCGTGGGCGTCCCCGGGGTCTGACACCCAGGCAGCCCGGAGCCACCACCAAAGCAGTAGGCTGGCCACCTACTTAGGAAGAGGCACCCCCGCGCCAGCTGCCGACAGCAGGATTTCTGAGCTGCGGCATGACCCACACCGGGCCAGATCCTTCTCTGCTATGGGTATCACGGTCCTGTGTGTCGCAGAATGCCAAGCAGCACCTCTGGCTTCTCCTGGAGGGATGCCCATGTCACCGCCACTCAGTCGTGACCACCCCGAGTGTTCCAGATCCTGCCTACTCAACCCCGCCGTGGCTGACAGCTGGTGGCCTAGAGAAACGAGACCCCTGAAGGACACGCAGTCTACGCACACTTCTGCTTGACTTACCAACACAATGAGGGGGGTCCCTGCCCCTGAAGGCAAGCCAGCCTCTACATGCACTTGGCCACAGGCTTCGGGTAACACAAGGTAACGGAAAGCCACCAGAGAAGGTGGGAATACTTCCAAGGAGAAGAAAGGGTGTGATCACGACCAACCAGAAAAGGCTTAAAACAAACATGACATTTTATATAAAACATGGCGAGACCTTCAAGAGTGAAATCTTTTGTTTTCCTCAAGAGAGAGGAAAAGAGCCTGTACATGCATTTGTCTCACACAACGAGGCAATAAACCAGATTTGAAACAAACCAAGTACAAGTTCGCAGTTTCTGGCGAGGACCACACCGCTGGCCCATACCTCTTCCACCACGCCTGCACAGACCACGTCCCTCAGGCGTAGGGCTGAACCGTTCTGCCCAGTTAATGCCGGCCTGACTGATCAGCAAAACCTGCTAAAATTATCGCTCTGTGGCCCTTCAAAATCCTGCTTATCTGGCAGAGAAAAACAGACGTGTAATACTCAGGGCAGCCGTGTGGGTGGTTTTGCGTCTCCAGCTGAAACAAAAGCCGAGGGCACCAGCTGGGGCATCTTCCGCAGAATCTGGACGACAGATTTCACGAACCTGCCTGAGTCCAGACAGCTGCCCAAAGCCAATGCGCACGTTTAATTCTAATTGTCTGGATCAGGGGAAGGCAAAGGGAGGCCCACAGGCCAAGTGTGGCCCACTGCTTATATGAGCAAATACAGTTTTATTGGAACTGTGAGCAGGAAACGTGTGCTGTCTCTAGGCCCCTCCGTCTGGGGGATTTTGCGACAGGAGCGCAGGGGCACAAGACGCTCTTCTACTCTGCCTGACAGTGTAAGGATGACAACGGGAGGGACATTTAGTGAGAGCCTCCTCTGTGTCACGCTGCAGCGTGCCGTATTGACACGTGCTACGGACGACACACAAAACCGTCACACTATCTTCCCTGATTCAGCACGCGGAGTTGGGGGTTTTCCTTCTCAAGAGCCATCAGGAGCCTGCAGGCCCGGGCAAGACCCCTTACCTGAGCCTGGAAGCCCCCCGTACCCGACCGTGAGCCAGGGCACCCCGGGTGCCTCTGCTTGCCTGCTTCCTGCTTCCCTAGAGGAACTCTGCTTATGCTGGTCTCCTGATCTAGAACAGGGGTTCATGGTTGTCAAGGGAGGGCAAGTCCGTCCCCTTAGGGCAGATGCAATGTCTGCAGACATTTTTGGTTGTCACAGGCATGTGCTTGTGGTGGAGGGGGTGCTACGGGCATCTAATAGGGACAGACAGACCAGGGACGCTCAGCGTCCTACAGTACAGAGAACAGCGCCCCATAACAAAGAGGGGGGCGGGCCGAGTTTCCACAGTCGGAGGTCGAGAACCCCAGCTCCCGAATGGCTGTCTGTCACCACCGTGGACACCTGCTCCATTGTCATGGCTGCGGCCAGGTGGCCTTGCTCCACGAAGGCCCCTCTTGTCCTCTCAGGCGGGAATCTCTCCTGAGCTCCTGCAGGGCCCGGCACTCTCCATCCTTCTTTCTGCACTGCACCTCCCAGCTCCCGAGAAGACAGAAGCTTCTTGAAAGGAGGAAGCCATCTGGATTCCCTTCTTGACACACAGAGCACCCACCTCGGGGCAGCTGGGGCCGCAGAGGGAGGTGCAGGAAGGAAACTCAAGGAAGGCTGAGAAGAAGAGGGGCGGTAAGCAACGGAATGAAACGGATTCCTTGCTATTTTCAGAATCAGAGACGTGAAAGCAAAGGACAGGAATGAAGGATTTACGTCCAATAGTATGAGAAAAGGAAAACCGTCTTTAAACAAACCTGACTGCCATAAGAGTTCATAGTTCAAAAAAGCACCAAAGATGACCTTTGGCCATACGTATACCTGAATTTTATGACAATTTTGGTATTTGAGAATAGGAAAAAAAGTAATGATATTCAGTGAATATGTGCATTACCCCTTTTCCTGAATTAGCTCAGGGTTACCTGTTACCAATGGGGAAACTGAGTCAGAGAGCAGTTAAGGGATTCCCCTAAGGGCACAGAGCTCAGAAGTGGACATCTGGGGGCGTCTGGGTGGCTCAGTGGGTTAAAGCCTCTCCCTTCAGCTCAGGTCATGATCTCAGGGTTCTGGGATCGAGCCCCACATCGGGGTCTCTGCTCAGCAGGGAGCCTGCTTCCTCCTCTCTCTCTGCCTGCCTCTCTGCCTACTTGCGATCTCTATCAAATAAATAAAATCTTAAAAAAAAAAAAAAAGTGGCCATCTGACGCCCCAGGTCCATGCTCCTAATCCACACACGGGAGACTCCAGGAATGTGTTTAGAAACCTCTAACTGATTCAAAATGGAGCCTTTTTTAAAAAGAAGAAGATCATTTTACCAGTAACACCATTTCTATTACATTTTTTGGCCAAGCAAGCTGCAAACAAGGTCTGCATTGCAAAAACGAGGCTGCTGAATGCTTTCCGTGTTACACAGAGCAAACGAAGATGAATTATATCTTCCAACGACACTCCCCTAAAGACAGCGGCATTAGGAGAAGAGACCGCAAAAGAACAAAATCAGAAGTGACGATGGAGGAATTCGGGTTTCTCTCTGCTTACAAAGACAGCAGCCTTCACTAAGCACTCCAAGGCCTGGGTCTGTCCCCATCTGCTTCCTTGGCTTCCTTTTCTGACAACAACTGTAGGTGGAATTAAACAATTTCCAAGGTCCCTTTCAATTCTAAAATTCCATGACGAGGTTAAAAATGACCTCGGTGTGCCCTCAAACGGAGAGGATTTTAATTTGGAGAGGTGACTGAGAGGCCACCCAGAGGCAGGGGTGCACACCATCGAAAGACCAGATGACTTACGATTCCCGAGAGACAGGGCCGTACCTACGCGCAGGGCCAGATACAGAGACGGAGGGCGGAACTGGGCGTGGCTTTTAGGAGGACCACAGAGGGGCAGTAGCTAGGTGGGGATGTCCCTTATTGGACAGAAGTGAAAACACACACTTTAGTGTCTGCCGCTGGAAAGTTTGTAATCTGATTTTGGCGCTCCGGCAGCAGCCACCCTCGTGAGGGAGTGAGGTGCATAGCCCTGGCCGTCGGTAGGGCCCTCTGGTTCCTGGGCTCCCAGTGCCCTGGTGGACGCCCTGCTCCGACCTCCCAGGCCCCGTGGACTGCTCATTTATGATGCAGCACTTCCTTTTGTTTCTTTGAACATCGACGTTCCTATCACGTCCCACTTCATGACAGAGTCCGTGTTTCCTGGCTCGGCAAGGTCTCCACACCTGGGCTGCAGCCTACCTCTCCGCGAGGACAGCGGGGATTCAGGTTGGTGGGGTCGGGGCAGGGGTCGTTCCAAATAAAGATGGGAGGGAGGCCAAGGGCAAGGGCGTGGGAGCGGGGCCGGATAAATCAGAGCAACACACACACACACGGAGCTGCAAGCTGTCCACACGGAACACATACCACCCTCGTCCCTGGTAGCTAGTCTGCTGTGGGTTCACGTCTCCTTTTTGGAAGAGACGGATTAGTCTCACCAGAGGATTACATTTTCTGCCCAAGAAGCAATTCTTGTCATACGAAAACTCGACATCTACCCGCGGTGTGAAGCATAAACTACGTGGAGAATGCTTTCTGATACTGCGCTCTCAATCACTGCCCATGTGCGTATCAGCTTTACGATTCTTTATTTTAGGAAAAAAAAAGTCCTCAAGACCCAGCCATCACTTTCCCACCTAATTCTCTGACCTTCAGCCACAAAACGCTGAGTGCGGCGAGAACGTTTTTATGGGCTGCAGACCTGTTCTAGATGACCCTCCATAACACGGAATTTGGTGTAAAATAGAACTGCCTTGGACGGCGCCCAAAAGAAATACCAGAAGGACCTCGTTAAAATAGGGTTTCACTTAGAACATCTGGCCTGGACCCCAAGGGTGGCGGCTGAGTACAACGCGGGCCTCTGACTGTAGCAGACCGTGCACCCTGCCAAGATTTTAATATCCTCTCAGCATGGGAAACATCCAGGAGGGGAAAGCATTAGTCAGGTTATAAGCCAAGGTTGCGACTTCCTCCCGAGCCAACAACTGGCCCTGGGAGAGGCGGCCTGGTGAGGGAGGCCGCTGTCCCTGCTCGGTTCACGGAGCCCCGCGGCGCCCACACGTGAGGCACACACGCGCCGCCTGCTGGCACCAGACCCCGGCACCAGCCTGAGCCCTCGCGGACTCGAGGTTCGGGGAAAGGCAAACACCAGCCCCGAGGCCATGCCGCAGGCTCATCACCGACGGCATGCTTAACAACTCAAGAAATGTACAAACTAACTTCTGAGCCTGGGAAAAGCAGAGCAAGCAATCTGGAAGAAAGGAAAAAACTCACACGCTGCTACACGTGATTCAACTGCTGTTCACACGTGGGGGACTCTTCCGGCCCCTTTCTCTGTGCCGATGAGTGTCCGCACGAATTCGTACGATCACATAATTCTGTGCCCCTGCTTCTTGCGCTGACACAATACAGGCATGTCTGCTGCTTGCTAAGCGGTCTCGACAGCCAGCATTCCGGCGGACTGTCCGTGTTCGCTCATCCTGTCCTCCCACTACTACTCCAGATGTAGTTTCAGAAGGAATCACAGCTTCCAAACGCACACAGCCCAAGCGCTTCCGCCTGCCAATGACCTGCAGACAGCCCAGCTTCCCGGTATTTTCTTGTTGTTCCTCTCATTCTGTGTCCTCTAACCCTCATCTCCCGCCCCCAGCAAGCTGGCTCCTTCTCCCTGAACCCTCTGACGCCTTTGCCGAGCCTCAGGGCCTTCCTCAAGCCAGCTCCTTGATTTTGCTTGACATGGTCTTCCCCTCATCTTGCTTGCAAAATTCTAGCTCAAACGCCCCCTTCTCCCCGTACCCTGTCGGGGGCGCTGGGCTCCCTCTGCACACTGCACACATGTCCAAGGTAATACATTCACTGGCCTCTGACAGGTGACCCTGGATGTCTGTGCTCCTCCCTAGGTGGGGAGAAGTAAGACTCCCTCCTCTCCACTGTCCTGCACACCCCACCACCTAGGGCCATGCCACCATGCGAAGGACACGCCCTCATGGGACTTCTGTTGAGGTGACGATGGTGACAGCTGGTCTATTCTGGGACATTGAGGTCTCCCTGCTGGCACCCAAACCTCTAACAGCACCCCATATAGGTTTGCGTAGCACAGGAGCAAACATCTTAAAATCTTCGTTATTTATTTTAATGTGTACCACGGCAAATGCAGCTAACAGACCAGCACATCTCAGAACTGCTTCGAGTGAAGGAAAATATTAACAAGTATTAATAAAAGGTGGCAACATGCTGCAGATGGGCCGCAAACAGCTGAGGCTGTTGTGACATGGGAGGGCCACAGAGGTCTGCCAAGGGAAAAGGAAATACGGAACACATGGGTTGTTGGTAAGGGAGGAAGGAATGCCCGCATTCTGCTACAAGTCTTGCACGGAGGCCTGCAAACTAGATCCTGGATCATGGCTGCTTTCGTGCTTCAAAGAGGACACAGAGAGAGCTGGGAAAGACACTCAAGTATCTAAACGTGACAGTAAATTCTCTGTGCCCTGCTCTCCAGGAGAGACCTGGATTAGGGGGCGGGGCCAACAGGTTCCCAGAAAAGCATTTTTTGGATCCCTCCACTTGTTTTCTGAGGCCAACAGAGCCCAATACCCACACCTGACAAGGACATTCAAAAAGGAACGGGACACCCAAGTTTCTCCCAGTAAGATAATCGTGAATACACCACCCATGGTATGACCAACCAAACTGGGCCATGTATAAAAAAGGACAAAACGTCCAGGCCAAGCGGAGTCCGTTCCCAGAATACAGGATTTAACGTCAGAAAGTGAATCAATGATTGTACCACATCAACAGGATCAAGAAAGCTCGCTTAAAAGAGGAAGATTCTGGAGCCCGACGGCCCGCTCTGGACCCTAGCTGTAGCACTTCCGGCGATGAGACGCGGGAACGTCACCGCCGGCTCGGCGCCTGGGCTTTCCCGCCTGGACATGAAACACAGCCGCATCTGCCTCGGAGGGGGTGATGGCCTGACTTGCCAAGGACTTGGAATCATGCGTGCCACACAGTACAACAAATGCTAGCTCCGCGACTACAACAGGGCCATGACAAAGGGAACAGAAGCGACCTGGCAGGACAGGAAAGATACCTGCTGCTAGGGGAGTGGGTGAGAACAGGAAAGTGGGGGCAGCAGGAAAGGCACTCTGGAAGATGATGGAACAGGAGAAGGTGATCCTCGGAGGGCGGGGCTGGTCAACGGTCAGGAAATGCCAGCAGCAGCAGGTGCGATCCTACTGAGGAAAGCCGGGAGCTGTTCACCCAAGAGCACAGTCTGAAAGGCAAAGCAGGGGGCTGGGGTGGATCCCCAAGCTGGGCAGGGGTCAATGGAGAGGTAGGGGTGGGCTCCCAGGCTGGGCAGGGGGCAGTCAGTGGAAGGCTGGCATGGACCCCCAGGCTGGGGAAGGTCGCTGGAGAGGCTGGGGTAGACTCCTGGACACGGGAGAGAAGGGACAGGGCTGGGTCCCATAGTCCAGACGACGTGCCTGTCCGTCTGGAAGAAGAATGGGAAAGGGAGGAAGCCAGCAGGAAATAAAGTATAGGCGTGCTGGACATGAAGGTGACATCTGAGCTGTACAGCAGGCAGGCCTTAATGTCACCGTGCGTGAACTCTGAAGACAGACACCAGGGCAAGGCGCTGCTCCGTCTCAGCTGACAGGAAACCGGAGCCGCCTTAGACCTCTTCATGCCGTCCGCGGCGCTGAAGCGGGACGTGAGAACACGCACCTCACGGCACCTTCCACGGGGTCTCCGGCTGTTTCGACGTCAACACCAGTGCCAACCGTGGGGCTGCGCGGAGCAAGGCCGCATTTAGACGACTGTCACTGACAAACCATGAAGGCATTTTCATTCTAATTGCTCTTCCCCCTCTAACGGACCGAGAAACACGTGAGCGGCAAATTGTGACTCTCGGCGTTTACACAGACTCACAGCAACAGTCCGCTCAGAGAAGCCGGTACGACGTCGCCGGGGCACCCGGCGGTCGCGGCGGCTGTGAACGCGGGGGACACAGGAACAGCGGCGTCAGCACTCCACGCGGCCACTGCAAGGGGCTTTATCACCGACCCGGAAGAGCGGTTCAGGACAGAGCAGACGGGCTCCGAAGGAAGAGGAGCTCGTGTGCGACGAGCGCCACCTCAAGAGGGCCCGTGAGGGAACAATGCACGCGCGGGGCGTGCCAGCGGGCGACGGTACCCCACAGACCGCACTGCGCAAAGGGAACGTGCGTGTGCTTCTATGGTGGAGGAGGGGAACCAGTGATGCCACAGAGGGAGCGAGGGATGCTTTATTCTTCTGCAGAGGAAAGAAGGGGCTTCGCACCCTCCAGCTACTTACCCCACCCTACGACGTTTCTGTTACTTTTTTAGCTGAAGCACCACCCACGCACGCACGCGCAGATGACAGGCCCGCAACCACAGCCCAGGTTTAAACTTGCGGACTGCGGCAGGGGCAATCACAGAGCTCCCCCACGTCCTCCTTCTGTCCCCGCACAGCCCACATTGCACGCCTTACAGGACGGACACCCAAGCTCGGTGGTTAGAGCACCGTCCCCGCGTCCCTGTCCGTGCTGCTTAGGGGAATGAGGGGCCGTCGTGAGTCTGCGGCGACGGTACACCTGTCCGCGTGTGCTTAGCTCCCCCCGGACCGGGCCTCGTGCAGCCTACCTGCACGGGTGCTCCCCTTTCTCTCTCCCCTTGGCTTTATGCAGACAGGCACGCCCTCCAACATCGCATCCGTTCCAGCCGCAGGACGCGAAGATCGGACAGCCACACACATCACGAAAGGAGCACCACGATCATGTTAGTTAAGACCTCCATCACCTCCCAGAGTTCCGGGTTGTGCCACATCACATTTATCTGCTGCGGCAAGAGCACCGACAATTCACTCTCTTGGCAACTTTCAAACAGACCGCACAGGACTGGAAACCATAAAGTCAGTGTGGGGACGCCTGGGTGGCTCCATCGGTGAAGCCTCCGCCTTCAGCTCGGGTCATGATCCCAGGGTCCTGGGATCGAGCCCTGCGTGGGGCTCCCTGCTCAGCGGGGAGTCTGCTTCTCCCTCGCCCTCTGCCCCCTCCCCCGTCCATACTTCCTCACCCTCAAATAAATGAAATCTTAAAAAACATAATGTCCATGTGCTGCCCTTTATAATCTAGATCTTTCTGCTATAATGAACTGTGAGAACAACCGCTCCTAAGCGCCGTGACCCCCCCGAGCGGACGGTAGGGTCTGGGCAGGTGTGGGGGAGCGCGGACGCCCCGTCAGGAGCGCGCGGCTCACACCCGTGGGGACGGGAAGGTCCCGCAGGACTGCAGAGATCCGTCCACCGGACAGTAACATGGGCGGCTTAGCCGGGTCTTCCTTACCTGTCATGTGACGGAACGAATGCTTTCCTTTATTGTTTCTAAAGCAAAGGCGACCACGATCTCCAAGAAATGCTTGCCTTTCCTGTTCCATAAAGATCCTCTCTTTAAACAGGGACACACATTAGCAATGGAGAACAGCCAGTGCAGTCAAAACATATTTTTAGAGACTCGGCTGAACAATAAGCCCTGAACTTTGGTTTAAATGAAGATAGCTGAGCCATTTTAAAATGATTTCCCGAAATTTGTGGAAACGTGTTTTGCATAAGAAGGCATTCCATGGTCCTGGGAAACACAGCACAGCTGACTGGGGGATTTCTCTGCTGCTGGGATTACAGTGGGCAAAGCTGCTTCATCATTTTTGTAGACACAACTATTCACGAATATTAAGAGTTGTGCCCTTCTCCTGATTATCCAACCTCCTAACCGGGAACCAAAAAAAAAAAAAAGAAATATAATAATACTATTTTATTATCTGCTGGAGAATGCTTTGGCAGACTTCCGCCTTCCTCAAGGGGGAAAAAAAATATCCTGGAAAAATTTAATAAAAACGAGGGCTGCATTTTGCTCATTGTTAAAGTCTATTTGAGTTCTGCAGCAAAAGGAATCAAAATAGAGCCCATGAAGATAAAGTGTGAAGAACAGAATCCCATTAAAACCCCATTTACTAATAAAAACCAGCTGGTACGAAAGCATCCCAGAACGAAAGGCTGTGCATCAGGGGTTGTCCACCGGGGACGAGTTCACGTTCAAGGGTCCATCTGCAAGGTCCAGGACATCCCTGGTGGGGACAACACAGGGTGGGGGGATATTACTGGCATTCAGTGGACGGAGGCCAGGGAGCTGCTCAAGATCCTCTAACACTGGACGGAGACGAAGCCGGCCCCACGTGCCAAGAGTGACCTGAAAACGTGGACCGCCGTGAAGGGCCTGAAAGCCTCTGGGTAATGTGTGGTCAGAGTACCTGCGGAGGTCAAGACCCTCTCTTAGGTGGACCACAGATACATTACAGAATCCTTTGAGCTACAGTTCCTAAGGGAGTGGGTTTTTTTTCTTGCCCCTCCCCCAATTTTATATTTTTTGAAGGATTTATTCCGACGTAATCTCTATAGCCACCGTGGGGCTCGAACTCACAACCCCAAGATCAAGAGTCCCATGATCCACCGACTAAACCAGCCAGACACCCCCCTAAGGAGGTATTTCAAAACCCCTGCACAGACCAGACGTTTATACCTTATTCCACCCCTCCCCGGCACGCATGCAGCCCGAGGGTCTGCGGCCCCCGGCAAACGCAGCCTTCCTTCTCCTGGTAATTCCCAAGGAGGCAGCGGCAGCAGCAGCAGCACACAATGTCCGCCTGCATTTGCCCACATTCCCAAGGAGGCTACGCGCCCAGCTCTCGAGGCGACAAGTGCTGTTCACCTCCACGTGATTCTTCACTCTTCTCCTGTTTCCAGGAGGCTCAGAAGGTCTGCGTGGCCAACCGTTTTCAAAGGAGCACGGCGGTTACTCGAATCCATTATACAAAAGAACGTCCCCGTCAAATCGTGGGCCCACAGGATGGCTAATGACCTGCAAAATTCACTTAAAACGTCTTGACTGTCTTTGTGTTATTGACCCATACACAAAACTGCAGTAATGGAAGTGCAAAATTGTGTTTGGGGTTTATTTTTTATACTCAGGAAGTTAGTATGGACTCGTCACTGACCGGTCAGCAGAGAGCAAACCTTCTGACCTGCGCGCGTGCGTGCATCTAATCCACACATGTATCATTTTACCCTATGTATCCACGTGCCATGATCATCGCCACGGTCCAGACACAAAGCTCTTCCATCGGCACGGAAGAATTCCCCCAAGCGACCCCTGTGCACTTAGAGCCACCCCAACCCCAGTGGCCCTGCCTGCAGTCTTGTCATTTTCAGTTCAGCAGGTGGGACGGTCCAGGATGCGGTCCAGGATGCGGTGGGACGGTCCAGGACAGACACTGGCCTGTGTGAGCCGGCACAATTCTCCGGAGACCCACCCAGGTTGTGGCACGTACCCAGAGTGCGTCCCTTTTCACCATGGAGAGGGACCCCAGGGCTTGCAACCGCAGTCTGTGGAGCCCATCGCCCACCGAGGCACACTGAGGGGGTTTCCAATATACAGCCATTTCATTACCAATGAAGCTGCTGTTTCCGGTTTCCTTTTTTTACGTAACTGGAATTCAGCAGATGGCAATTTAGCTTACAAGTGCCGCTGTGTGCACCGAGGACTTGCCCTAACACTACTAAAAAGCCCTCGAATGTAACAACATCAATGTGGAATTTGGGTGCTTTCCTCTCTTCCTTCTGAGTCCCCACACTCTGAAATAATCTCTACGTGAAACTTCTACCTGTAACACTGTGACTTATTGTGGAAAAACACACGGAACACAGAATGGACCATTTTAGTCCTTTCTGAGAACACAGGTCAGGGGCATAAAGCCTGTTTCCACTGCAGCGCAAACAGCCCACCATGCCTCTCCAGAACTCTGTCATCTGCCCGAAAAGAAACTGTCCCCACCTGACACTAAGCCTCCATCCCACCCTCCGAGCCCCCAGGAACACCTGTGCTTTCTCAGGCTCCTGAGATGGGGTCCTGCTTCTCCTTCTCCCGCTGCTCCTCCCCAGCTCATGCTCTCTCTCGCTCTCACTCACTTGCCCAAATAAATAAAATCGTTTAAAAAATTAAATTAAATTAAAAAGTACCGTTTCAAAGGCCCTACATCACCTGGTGTTGTATCTGTACCCTCATACTGTTTCTGAGGAAAGAGCGGGGCATCTGCTGAGGGTGCCCCTTCCCCCCGAGGAAAGAGGAGACCCACTCCCTCAGCCCCGCTCCACCCTTCAAGGGCCTCGGCTAGTTCCCCCAGCACAGCCTGGCTCTCTCGCTTAACCAAACAGGCTCCTTCCTCAACCCGGCCCCAGGAAGCCGCTGTGCACACAGGCATGATTTTGAAACTGCTCCGTAATCTTTCCAGAAAGTAAAAGCTCTCTGTGTGTTTAGAACAGAACGACCTTTAGCTTTGTCCTGGGGCTTGCTGTGGAGACAAAATGTTGCCTAAGCCTCACTCACTCTCCTCTTAGATCCTAACCACGCTGACCTCATGCATACTAGGGCATCGCGGGGTAAGAAAGGGTGCTTGGCAGCCGGCAAGATCTTTACGTCTGTCTTGGCCTAGAAGCCCCAAAAAACGAATGAGAAATGGCACCTAAGTTCTGCTGTAAACCTGGAAACTCCAAGCACTAGTATTTTACTATCCTCCTTGGATGACACGTAATCTAGAACAATCCAAAGATGACACGTAATACAGAACTGTGTACATTATGTAAATCCAAGGAAACATGCCCAATTCTACGTAGTGAGTCAACACGTGTGTAGACACGGCTCTTTCAGAAAACAGACCCCGTCTAAGAAGCAGATTTTCATTTTAGACAACAGCCAGCGCTTCTCTGTGAATAATGCACGCATTGTGACATTAACGGGAGTGACAAACGGGTTTAATAAATTGGTCTCCTGACGACAAATCATGACAAGTCAGAGAAGCAGCTCTCTGTTCAGGAGTTCTCAATCACACTTGCAACCCTTCCCAACGAAGAAAGAAGTTCATCATCCTGGCGATTTGTGAGATAGGATAAATCAGTTTTTCCCATCGCCCATAACGATAAACTCCTTTTACTACCTGAAATCTTTGAAATGACAGCCCTCGGGGCCGCACAGCCTGGTAACATACCCACCACCCGACAAAACATTCCTCACGGGTGTTTTCTTTGTCGCCAGCAGAACCACCAACGATCGTCACACGGTTCTATGAAGCCTCCGCCTCTTCTTCCCGGGCTGTGGCTGTCAGTCCCAAAACTCCAGGTGGGGCGACGCCGGAGTCCCGCAGTGTGTGAGCAAGGTGGTGGGCAAGCTTTCCGCAGCCGCCCTGTGGAGGGGGGCCGGGCTGCGGGAATCGCGCTCTCGGCCCGGAAGCCCACGCAGAGGGACATGCAGCCAGTCCTGGTGCCCCGTCGTGTCCCCGGGCTGCGGAGCGAGGAGACAGGGTGTGTCTGCGGAGCGAGGAGACAGGGTGTGTCTGCGGATGCTCCATCACTCAGCAGCTCTGGGCAGAAGTCAGCAGTGGAAACCGTGACCCCAGACAGGTCGCGAAGGCTAATTTTAAACCCGAAGAGGAAGCGGAAAGCGTCACCAGTATCCTGCTGACCTGCCTGCCGGGCTGCTGTCCTTCCACCCACTTCCCAACGCAGCCCCACGACACAGGCACAGATCAGCGCTGCTCCCCCAGTCGCAGCAACAAACCCCCTGCCCTCTCTCAAGGGCCTCGCTGCCCGGGCGCACGGAGAAGCCTGCAGTGGCTTCTGATAACCTTCAGCCCACAATGACCACGCCAGCCAGCAACCCCACGCCCAGATGCTTCCCCAGGAGCAACGGAAACCTACACTCACATGGAAACACTGTTCACAGATGTTTCTAGTAGCTTTAGCCATGATCGTCAAAACCTGGAAACAACTCCAATGTCCTTCAACGGAGAACGGACAAGTCCACGGCTACGCACTCTTGAAACGGAACAGGACGCGGCGACGGAGAACCGGCTGCAGGCGCCTCCGACAGCGTGAATGCCTCTCCAGCTCACGCCGCGGAACGAGAGCCCACGGAGAAACAGTCCGGTGACCACTTAACCGCTGTTAAAATCCGGCTCCAACCCCCCATCCTGTCTCTCCTCTCCAGTCGCGACCGTGACCATGACCCAGCTGCACGGACCATCTTTCCCCCCAGCAGACACGGACCGGCCTGGCAGACGCAACGTAACACAGACACTCCCCTCCCTGAGAAACCCGCCAAACCTGAGCATTTCGGCTCCTTCACCGGCAGGGAGTGGGCAACCCCAGGCGGCCGCCCTCCTTGCTTGTGGCAGGGCCGCCTTCCAGCAGCACCTCTCCCTCGTAGTCTGGCTCTGGGGACGAAGCCCCGGAGGAAACACTCAGACTCACAGGGACTCACGGATGCTCCCCTTTCTTCATGCGGAGCTGGAAGGGGCGTCAGCCCCCCAGGCTACATTCAGGGAAAAGCAGGACAAGCAACAGGCCACTCACCCAGTCTTTGCAGGAGCTGCTCACACCAGCCCGTGCAGGCTAGAGCCCGTTCCTCCGCCTGGCTCCCTGCGACAGTGAGGCGGGCTGGGTGGGGGTGCGCCCCGTAAGGCAGAAGCCAGCCAAGACTTAGCCCTCGAGGCTGGACTGCCATAGCTCTGAAGCAGGCCGCCTCGGCCGCTCTGGTGCCGGAGCCAGCACTTCCAGGTTCCTCCCGCCTCGCTGCCAAGCCTCGGTTGCCGACGGGCAGTTGTCTTCTTCCAGAACGCCGTGATGCCAGGACTGGGCGGGCCCAAAAGTCCACGGCAGCCGGCAAGCGCGTGTAGGGTCAAGGCCCCGGCTTCACACAACTAACGACGGTCCCGAGAGAAACGCCTTCCTTGCAGGCTGCGCGGTTCATGTCCGGGTGGGCCCCCTACTGCCGCGCTTCCGGGGGAGGGCCAGAGAAGAACCGACGATGGTCTCGAGGCTGCCGCTCGCGGGCAGAGTAAGGGAGCAAACCTGCTTTTGAGGCTCTTTCCCCAGTCTGTAGATGTGTGACCTGGATTCTCCCACCCGGGAAGGTGTCCTCTTCAACACATGGCTTCCCGCTCTCGAGGAGAGAAAGGTTCCTGTGGGGATTTCCAGCATCCGCACCGACAGGGGATATGGGAACGGGATGAGGATGGAAGGTGCTGGAGACAGGACAGCCAGGGATGTCATCTGTGGCCCAGCACGGAGAAGGCAGGCTCTCGCCTCTCGCTCAGGTGGCCAGACCAGAACACCCGGGGTTCTAGGGAACTTGCTCCTCACTGCCCACGAGCAGGTGGGCTGGAACTTTCTGGGGCTGTCCCGACCACCAAGGCAAAGAGCACATGGACCAGAGAACCAGCTGGCTCCCTCCTGCAAGGCCATCCCCAGCCCACCGCCCCCTCCCTCCCTCCCTCCCTCCCTCCTCTGCACCACACAGGCATACAGAGGGGCCTGCTGCACAAGCCTTGCCAAGAGAGAGCCTCCTGGTGCCTTCTGGCAGAGAAAGCCAGATGGGGAGGCGCTGAAGAATGAGTCACCTATGGGGACACTGGGCTTATCTCTGATGAGCGGCTGTATGTATGCGGGGGAGAGCAGAGATGCCTGAAGGGGAGGCCCGATGGAGGAATGCATGTCTTCTCCATAACCCCCCACCCCCCGGAGCTAGCAAGGAGACACTGACAGCCTGAGAAGATGCTCTTTGCACTGGGTGGGCGCTCAAGAGAGATGTGCCAAACCGAAACTTGAAGGTTTGAGAAAAACAGACAATGACCCCAAAAGGACCTCTTGGTATTTCTCCGCCTGCTTTTGAACATGTCCTCATGGGGGCCTCCAGTCCACTCCAGACTCATGCACTCCTCAGAGGAAAGGGCAGGCATGGCTTTCTGGAAGACGCATGCCACACGTGTATGAAAGGACTTGGACCGACGGGACCGGAGTTCGCACATATAAAACCCACACCGGTGAAATCCTGTCCTCCTGTCCCCAGACTCCCCTCCTCAGCTGCCTGGTGACAGAGGAGCCAAGCGTAAACAAACAGGACAAAAGGAAGTGTGGCCTTTCTGGGGGAGGGATGGTCTCCGTATTTATTCAAAGAGGACAGCGGTGCCCTTGCCCTCGGCCTCAAGCCCCAGGGACCCCCCCCCCCCCGCACCCTCCCCTCAGATTAGGCACACAGTTTTCACATCATTTATTTATCCTGACGTTCAGCCTGTGAGTTCTGCACACATTCTGACCGTGTTTTTGCCTCCATCCTATCTTCGTGCTGAAGGATGTACAAAGAAAGGGCTCTCGAATTCAATGCTGAAAGTCCACAGGAGGCCAGGCAGTTCCCCCGACTCCTCAGGGTGAGTGATAGGTGCCAGTGACTCCCCAGATCCATGGGGCTGGGGTCATACACGTTTTATCATTTTCTCTTATACTATGTCGGGCAACAGCCGATCCGAGTGACCTAATATATATGGAGGAAGAATGCACACTTCCCATGAAAAATGCTAGCTGGGGTCCCCAGGGACAGAGATCCAGGATCGGATGGGGAGACATGTTTGTCTCTAACACGCCACATGTCCAGTGCTCATGACTTTTGCCCAGGATAACCATTTTATTTTTTTATTTGCAGGGAAGGAGAGGCTCCAGTGGGGTCACGAACTTGTTCAAGGGTCTGAGCCTGAGCTGTGTGGTCTGGACAGAACACCTGCCCTGCTAAGCCTCCAGGCTGACTCTGGAAGAGCCCAGACCCAGGGCCTCACAAGCTGGTTTCCCCTCAGTCTTGTCTGTGTGTCTCCGGAAGGTGGAAAGGCCCAGGAACTGGTTCCCTTCTTGAAAAATCAAGTTGCAGAACATAAACAATAGGATATCAAGCGTAGAAAGTTTAAATAACACACAAGGCCAATGGCTGTGGGTTGAACTGTGTCCTGCCCCAAATCCCTAAGTCCTAGGCTCCCGGCGCTGCTCAGAAAGTGGCTTCATTTGGGAATGGGGTCTCAGTGCAGATCTAATGCGTTAAGACCAGGTTAAACCGGAGTCTGGTGAGGCCCTAGTCCAGGAGGGCTATTTCCAAAGGGAAAGGATCCTGAAGGAGAAACGGGACATGTTCGGACAGAGGTAGAAGCAGACGCACATGGGGAGGAGGCCGCGTGGCAATGAGGGCTGACACAGGCGTGATGCCTCCACAAGCCAAGGAACAGCAGAGACGGCGGGCAACATGCCAGAAGCTGGGAGACAGGCACAGGACAGACCCCTTCCTGGCCTCCGAAGCCACCCACACCGCCCACACCTGGAATCTGGGCGTCAGTCCTCCCGCACAGTAAACAACCCATCTCCGTCTGGGCTGCCCAGTCTGCCCACTTCGCTACAGCGCCATGGTGAACTAACACCCCAGGACCTGCCCTGCTCAGGAAGACACCGTGTGCGCAGTAAGTATGTGGGGACAACAAATACCAAACCCGGGGAGGCAGTCAGCCCTGGAAAGAGGGGACGGCACCGCAGAGTCGAACATGGGCGTCCCGCGGGGGCCCTGGAAATGGGGTAGTTCTTAGCTTGGGCGGGTAGGTGGTGACAACCATGTTTCTCATCAATGTCATTTTGTGTGTCTCAAAAGAAATATTTCAAAGCTTTCCAAGTTTAAAGACAATATTCACTTTAGAAATTAATTAAAAATCTAATAACGTTCATTCGAAAAGAACTCAGAGTCTTGCGAATTTAAGAAAGCACCCACAAGCAGTCCACTCAACTGTGTGGAGGCCGCGCCGTAGGGGGCAGCTGCGACACTGTCTAACGCACGCTTCCGGGCTCGCAGGTGTCCAAGGACTCCTCAGAGGGCCGCCTCTGTCCTGTGACAAAGCCCGGCCAGACCCCCGGCCCCTGAGGGTGCCAGCGGCAACTCACAAGGTCCGTACGTTGACGGAGAGCACAGGTCCGGCCTGTACATTGCTTACTGTAAAGTGACGTCTTGGGCATAATCAGAAGTGTTGGAGGAGACCAGAACTACTGCTATGTTTCGGGAAATGGCCACGGGCCCATGGTTGGGTGTGGTTTTGGAGCTCAAAAGATCCGTGGTCTTCAGTCTGAGAGGTTCGCATAAACACGACACCACGAAGACACACCCGCCCCTCCATTAATGCCCTTTCCATGTTTATCCCAACTGCTCTTGACCTTAACTGCCATCTGATCTCATCTGGGCAGAGAGATCAAGGGAAGAAGAACACACGCCCCGTCCCACCCCAGGACCTTCTCTCCTCCAGCTCTCTTAGTGAGAATGCCGTCTGCTCTTCTCCTTCTCTAGCCTGGCTTTTTGATCCGTGGTGGGTGCCCTGCACGCCCCATGCTGCAGGTGCGTTTGCTACTAACCGAAACCCAAGCCTCTTACCTGACTCCTGGAGATAGCGATACACCAGGAAGTTCACCTCGTCACTGGTTATGCTCATCTTAGCCTCACCTCGCGGCGATGAGGTCCGTAGGATGCGGGAGCCACCCTCTGTGAGACAACAAGAAAAAGTGGGAAGACAGTTTTGAAACACTGCCTGTATTTTGCATTCTTTTTTTTTGAGACTGAAAAATCATAACCATGATGGTACAACCATCAAAATAATCATAATTTTGTAATGCATACCTATATATGCCTTTTTTGTCACGTATATGAAAAGAGATCCAGGAGAAAAATTTCAAAAAAATTAAAAAAGGAAAAAGGCATTGGTGCCTTTTATAAGACTGAGAGAGAGGGTCAAGGATAATGACACTAATGACAAATTCAGGAACAACGGAAAATGAAAACAAAACCCAACCTTTTATTCAATAAAAATCATGGGGGCACTGTGATCACAACATACTTGGTAACGAGCATGAACGAATCCTGAGGTGCACTCTGACGGGCTCGGGTGGATACGACACTAAGCACTTTCCCAGACAGAGAAGGTTCGTGAGTAGACCAGAGGTCACGTCGACACCCCTAGGGCAGGTGATTACATGGACCAGACTGCATGTGCTGTTCTGGAAAATGAGGAATCACAGTACCTTTCACTCCTGAAGTTTCAATGATAAACCTGATGGTCACTGTACCTATAGGCTGTAGGCAGCACCGAGGAGGAAAACCCACGAGGGAGAAGTGTGCGCGTCACCTCGACATCATTTGCATTAAGAAGCCGGGTCTCAGAAAGATGGAGCACGGGCAAAGAGCAACCGAAGAGAGAATCTGATTTTCTCCACAACGGTCCCTGTTAGCATCTGAGCAAGCGAGCCCGGAGAGGAGAGAAGTCAACCAAGTGGCAGAGCTCTTCTCAGAGCACTCATGCCAAGATGGGCCAAAGCCAAGAAAGGCCAGGACCCCTTTCAGTGAGGTCGCCAACCCCAAACGTCCCTGGCTGTTGGGGAACGGTCTTCACAGTCCACACCATACATTTGCAGTGTATGAAATTTCATACATTTCCACATCATACATTTTCCTGGTGCCAAAACTTTTATCATTAAATGAGAACTAACTTTGTGTTTATTTAGAACAAAGATGAAAAGGCAAGGAAACCTTCAAGGATGCACCCTAAAGGCTGTTTTAAGGGACACCCGCAGTGAGCCCCACCCTGCTAAGATCCCCTCTCCACGTGTGAGCAATACCTGTGACTCACTTCTACCTCCACGGAACACATCAAAGGACAGGGATGTCACTCTACTCCTTAGGTTATGTCCTACGGCAAGGGTGACCACATGTCATTCTCCTAATTCTTGTTATAGCATATAAGACTCTTTCTTAGTGGCCTGGAGGAAGACACTCCGCTGCGGGCTTCGAAGATGAAGGCTGTCATCGTGTGAACTGCCCACAGAACTGGGGACAGCCTACAGGAAGCTCTCTGCCCGTCAGTCCTACAAGCACTTTGTGGAAAAAGTAGAGCTCTTGGTCTCTCTGCCGAGTGAGGGCACAATGCGCAGACGCCCATCTAGGAAACGGGAAGCGGATGCTCACCAGACCCCACAATGGCCAGCACCCTGATCTCAGACTTCCAGCCTGCAAAACTGCGAGAAGGACACGTCTACTGGTGAAGGTGCCCGGGCTGTGCTGTGCTGTCACAGCAGCCTGAAATCCTCAACACCACCCCTCACTCCATTCTCCGTATTCGCTCATGTGGGGTGCTTGGAGAGAAGGAAAATGTAACAGGCTCTTAGCGTCAGCACTCCTGATGCTGGGGGCCAGATGATCCTCTGTTCCGGGGCTGTCCCGGGGACTGGAGGACGCTGGGCAGCCTCCCCGCCACAGCCTCCCTGGCCTCCCGCCATCAGAGGCCAACACCACCTCGCGCACCCCCTGGAGTTGTGACGATCAAAAACGTCTCCAGATGTTGCCAAGTGTTCCGAACTGCAAAACTGCTGCTGGTTTTTCTCTGGAGAAGAGAAAAATCAGCATTCTGTGTCTGACAGGAACCATACAAAGATACGGGGCAAGGTGGGGCCGTCTGACAGGTGATGCTTAATGACACAGCCACTCAAGCCATCGCTAAAAATGTACCACGAGAGGCGGGCTTTTTCAGAGCCTATGTCAACTCTTTCCACAAAGTTGTCAGGAGTTTCATTAGAAAATAAAATCAGATTTCTTCTCTCAGCCTCCAGATCTTTTTTTTTTTTTTTTTTTAAAGATTTTATTCATTTACTTGGGGGAGAGAGAGAGAGAGAGAGCATGAGAGGGGAGAAGGTCAGAGGGAGAAGCAGACTCCCCGCGGAGCTGAAAGCCCAATGTGGGACTCGATCCCGGGATCCTGACCTGAGCCGAAGGTAGTTCTTTAACCAACAAGCCACCTGGGGCCCTCTTTTTTGTTTTCTAAGAAGAAATCGTCCCAGCACCCCAAGAGCCTGGTTCTCACTCACCACCCACAAGAACGTGTCACAAACAGGTGTGTGCACGCATGTTCGTAGAGGGCTCTGGAGCAGGAGACAACCACATCCCCGAGACACCAGGGGCTGTGGACCAGTTTTGTTAGGCTGATGCTCCTCCTTTCCTTTACACACCCTATTTTTTCCAAGTAGGAAAACTACTACTTCAGGTCTGGCTCTCCCGCTTTCTGATCGTGGATTGAATTTCTCTCTAAATTTATAAGTCAGCATAAGCTTTTGCCAGCAGTGTTACCTTTTTTTTTTTTTTTTTTTTAAATTTATTTGACAGAGATCACAAGTAGGCAGAGAGGCAGGCAGAGATGGGGGGAGAAGCAGGCTGCCAGCCGAGCAGAGAGCCCGATGTGGGGCTCGATCCCAGGACCCGGGGATCACGACCCAAGCCAAAGGCAGAGGCTTCAGCCCACTGAGCCACCGAGGCACCCCACAGTGTTACCTTTTTAAAGGCTTTTTGATTTGTAAGCATCAGAGAGAAGAACACAGAAACCAGCCCCGGCCTGCAAGAGAGCCACGTGAAATGTCGTTTGGACAACACGCCTTGTCCTCCTGTCCCCAACTCTTCTCCTTCAGCTGTGCAGTTCAATTTCTGAAGACGCAGTAAGTGGATCGCACCTCCCCCACAGCTGAGTAACTTCCTCACTAGTCTTTACGCCACCCCTTCTTTTAAAACCTAATTCCAGGGGAGTTTGGCTGGCTCAGTCGGTGGAGCATCCGACTCTTGATTTCGGCTCCAGTCATGACCTCAGGGTCGTGAGATCAAACCCCACATGCAGCTTGTGCTTGGCAGTCTGCTTCAGCCTCTCTCCCTCTCCCCTCGGCCCCTCCTCACGCACACATGCATGAGTGCTCTCTAAAAATATAAATAAATCTTTTAGAAAAATAACAAAGGGACACCTGGTGGCTCAGTCAGTTAAAGCACCTGCCTTCAGCTCAGGTCATGATCCCGGGGTCTCTGGATGGAGTCCCGCATCAGGCTCCCTGCTCAGCGGGGACTAAGTCCGCTTCTCCCTCTGCCCCTGCTTGTGCTCTCTCGCTGTCTCAAATAAATAAAATCTTTAAAAAATAAGTAAGTAGGGGTGCCTGGTTGGCTCAGTGGGTTGTCTGTTAAAAAAAAAAAAAAATTAAAAAAATAATAAAACTTAGCCGCAAAAAAAAAAGAAAAAGAAAAAAAAAAAAAAAAGAACGCCAGGGAAGTACAACATACATATAGATTTTCAGACTGTTTCAATACAGACACGAGAATAGTCTTTGAACAGACTGTAAATCTTACAGCAAGAATTCGTCCACTTTAACTCCTTGGGTTGGTTGGTTTGTTTTTAAGACTGTATTTATTTCTCTGAGAGAGAGAGAGCATGAGCAGGGGTGAGGGGCAGAGGGGGAAGCAGGCTCCCCGCGGAGCAGGGGGCCCGATGCGGGGCTCGATCCCAGGGCCCCGGGAGCATGACGTGGGCCGAAGGCAGCCGCTTCGCCCACCGGGCCCCCAGCGCCCCGCAGCCGTGGGGCCAGCCACGCAGACGCGCCGACGGTCAGCAGGGAGTACAGCTGCGCTGCGTATCAGCAGCTGCTCGGAGGCGGCGGTGGTGCTGGCACGTGCGCTTTACTTCTTTGACGCCAAGTGAAATGGCTTCGCTTCAGACCGCCCTCACCGACATCCACTCGCGAGCGTGGAAGTGACGCTCCCTCTCCTGCTGCAGGCCCAGTCCGGAATCCCACGGCAGGAGACGCGCTGCGGCTCGCCCCACGGAGGGGCTCGACCGCAGCAGCGGCATGCGGGGGGGGGGGGGTGTCCGCGCACGGCACGCGTGGTGTGAGCCTCGCTGAGGACACTCTGCCTTCCGGGGCTGTCCCCGAGCACTGACCGAAGAAGACGCCCCCGTCGCCCGCGTCCGGGAACCGCCGGAGGCACCACGTGGACGGGAGGAGCTCTGACGGCAGCATCCCCGCCACTCGGGCCCCCACGCCCGCCCTGGCTCCAAGAAGAAACGGCGCTTCTTGCCGGAAAAGAAAAGTCGGGCAAGGCCGTGAGTCCCTGAGCGCGGGCGACCGTCCGTTGGTCCGCGCTCTCCTCGGGGGCAGGACGGCGTTCTGCACAGCAGACGAGCAAGTCAAACTGGCACGACAGCGCCGTCCGTGTCCCGGTCTTCGTCTTCGGTGCGGGGAACGGAGCGCCTCACGTACTACCGCACCTCCGCGGTGGACCACTCACTACGGACGCTCGCCGCGTCGTGAAACCAGCCCCACCGTCCATCTCCAGAACCTTCTCACCTTCCCACACCGAAACCCCACTGAACACTAGCTCCCCGCTGCCCCCTCACCCGCCGGCCCCTCCCAGCACCCGCTCTTCTACTTCTCATCTACATGAACTGGGATCCCTCCAGGGAACTCGAAAGTGTGATTTTTAATCTATATGCTTCATGTCACGAACATGGAACAATCTGAAACGACCAAGTTTGATTTGAAGGGGAAGCAACCGTGTAACGGGGCCACAGGACATTTCTCTTGGGTCCTCATGACCCCATCACGTCCCCTTTCCAGAAGGAAGCATCCCTGAGCCGCAGGGCCACTCAGCGGCCGCCCCCCTCCGAGGAGCAGCTGGCCTTCACACTCGTCAGGCTGGTCACCGCGGCCCCGCTTTGCTCGTCCCTGTCTCCAAGGCCCTTCTCCCAACTCCACCAATGAGCGAACCCCCTGACTTCACCTGGCCCTGCTTCCCCCCCGCCAAAGACTCGGGTATTTGAGCTGAGAACACAGGTAAGACACACGGAGCCCGGGGAGGCCGAGCTGTGGCTGTTCAGCGGCGCTGGAAGGGCGCCAAGGCCATCGCAGCCCTCACTCCGGCAGGTCCGCCATGAAGTCGTCAGCGCCGCGAGTCATTTGCAACCAGCTCCTCTTCAGAAAGAGCCGTGCCAAGACGATGAGAAGCTTTCCCGCTGAAAAGCAGCAGCTCCCTCCGTCAGATAAGCCTCATCGGGTCCTATCGCCGCACGTACGGAAGACCTACTGCAAACAACAACAGACGCACGGGTTTTGCCCGGCCTTTTCTGTGCTAAGGAGTATGAGGTCTGAGGAGATGACAGAGAAATTTCTGCCCAACTCCTGTATTCAAGGCACAGTGTTTTGGCAATTCTAGGAATTAAACACATTCAAGTTCACACACTCTTCACACACGGACACACACACACACACACACACACCTCTCTTCCTCTACGCAAATAAGGGAACACTCCAGCAGTTTAGTGCCCCACAAAGTCTTACGGGGGTGGCCGAGTTCCAAGGAGGAAAGCTTTGGAAGGCGGGAGGGTAAATTCCTGCTCATGAAGACAGCATCTGGGGAGGAAGACGGGAACAGGAAGAGAGAAAAGCAGTACAAGAGGCCTTGTGTCTGTGTGTGTGTCTGTGTGTGGCGGGAGGGGGAAGGCTGCCATGTAAGAACATTCTGGACCTTGCATAATGTACCACACGCTCCCCTGGACCCAGGACAGGAAGAACGCTGAGAACTCCAACAGGTGCTTTCCCGCCTCTCTAGTTCCAGGATAAAAGAGAGCTCTGGTGGCATTGGGACACCCTCCTTGGCCTCAAACAGGAGGGAAACAACAACAAAAAACCAAAAACAAACACCAAAGGGGTTTGGTTTCTTAATGAGTGCATTTCCTTGCCTGGCCCAGGGGTGATCTGAGACCCCTCCCATCAGGCTGATCCAAGGTCTTCAGTGCGCAGAAAGGGGAGAAGCACCTCGGCCAGCAAGGGAAAGCCAGGCCATCCCCTCCTGGAGCTGCCTGAAGACGAGGGGGCAGCGTGCCAGGGGCCGAGGGCGCGTGCGCAGCAGCGCCGGCGAACACAAGCGTGCCGGCACACTCGGCCACCTGGGGTCGAAGCCACGGAGAAATACTGATAGCATTGCTTTTGGCGACTGCATCTCAAGGTGGCAGAAGTGGCTGTTAGTCATGGTTCCCTTCGCAAATCAGTGCAAAGTTCAGGTGCAGGAGAAATGCTACTGAAGTTTCGTTTTAGTTAGCACGTACTTAAACGGTTTTCAAGGCTAGCATTCTCCAGAAAGGGAGGGGGTCACCCCCCCCAAACAACACAGTCTGCAGGGCCATGTAATTCTCTTCAACATCATAACCCCAGGAGACCCACCTGGGAGTTGGCGCTGAACTGGACGGCAGGAAGGGCCAGCGCCGGGCCAGCAGGAGGGGGCTCTCAGCGCAGTGAGCCAAGTGCACATGGACTGAGGGAGGGAAAGAGTGTAATCCGGTATCCCTAGAGGGGAAGGCTTCTCTTCTGACGATCGGCCCCATTGCGAAATATTCTCCTGAACTCTTTTAAAACCGCCCTTTTCCTCCAGACATGGAAGAAAGTTTGTCTCCTTTCTTGTCCCTCCTAGCCTGCTGGCGTGGATGCTGGAAGACTCCATGGCTTAAAGTAATTTTCTGGAAAAGGCTCCGCTCTCTGGGACTTGTCTCCATGCAAGCCTGAGAACCGAAAGCCAGAGCAGCTGGAAAATCTGCTTGAAATGACCTCATCCTACAAAAGGCACTTTCTGCGTTTCTCCGTGGACATTCCGACTCGAGTGTCGTGGGTCCTACCCTCCCCTGTTCGCTTCCCTCACAATGTGTTTCTCGCTTTGAGTGGGACCTAGGGTTATTTTCATTACACAATAAGCAGTTCAAGATGATATTTTTAATGCAGGTAACAACATTTATACAGCATCCTTTTCTAAAATCTGCTTGGGGACCAGCGGTGAAAGAGGTCTGCTTTACCGCTTTGCCTTATCTCTTTCTGCTACATAACTCTTATTACGACAACATGTAGCTATTCAAACACTTTGCTCTTCTATGACAATATGATTCCACAAATTATGGCATTTACAGTTTGACCCCAGTTAAAGGAAAATATACACATGGAATATAGTGAGGGGAACACACATGCTGCTTGCTTACTTTCTTGGACTTCTCTTCATTTACCAATGAGTAGACATCTTTTATTTTATAGTAAGAAAAGATCCCCCACAAAGGTAACATTTCCCACTAAGCTTACAGTTATTTACTTGCAGTCAGATGCCCCAAAACTATAATCAAACTATCATTTTATTACTAAGCATCTAACTATTACTTTATTACTGGAGTCCTAGCAACAGTACTACCATTTAAAATATGGGAATCAACCAGTAGAATAAGGTGAAGTCCTTAAAAGAATATTTCATGACCAGGGGAAACATCCGCGATACGACGTTATGTAGGAGAAAAGTAGTTTTCAAGATGGAATGTGCATGGTGCCAAATTTTGTTTTGCATGCACACGTGTGTGTGCACACACACACACAGAGATGGAAGATAACCCCCCCAAAAAGTCTCGCATCTACTTCTGGGGGTGGAATTTTCTCTGTGTATGCTTTACGTATTTTCCAAATCTTCTCCTATGAACGGGAACTGTTTTCACATTCATTAAAATGTAATTAAAACCTGGCAGTGTTTCCAGAAATAATCTGCATGACAACAACTCAGCACTTCTAAGTAGGAAATGAGGCTACAGGGCTGGGAGGGCAGAGGAGGGGCTCCTGTGTTAGGAAAATAATGCAGCTCGCTCTTCATGGAAGAAAAAACATCCCCGGGGTGAGGCATTCAGAAAAGATCCTTTCTGCGCTTGGCCGCCCTTCCGGGTTAATTCATGGCTGGCTGGGGCCTGCATCCAAAGCCCGTGCGAACATCAATGGCAGATGCGGACGGGACAGGAAAGGCGTCCAGTCCCTGGGGTTACTTCCAGAACCATCTGCATGCCTCCCAAGTGGCGCAGAGTCCTCTCTCCCAACTCTGCAAACTTGCCACCCTATTTACTGACACGTCTCTGCCTGTCCAGGGGAAGACCCAGAAGGAAGCCTTCCTAGCAGTACTCAACCTAGTAATAGCAAACCACTGCTCAGCCTGCGTCCCAAGAGCCAGGCGACATACACACAACAGGCAGCACCGTTGTCCTTTCCTCGCCCCCTCCTCTGTATACGCTATGATGCAAACTCGGGCATCCGGGACTTCATGGCAGGCCGCCGTGGAGACGCTGCCAGAGACGGCCTCCACGTAAGAGTTCTGCTTTTCCCATGATGATGCTTTAAGCCAATCCTTCCGATGAGTGTATAAATCAGCAAACAGACTCAACTATCTTCAAGACTGAAAAATCGGAAGCGGCTTCTCTACAACGTGCAAGAGGCCCTCCCATGAATTTTAGGAAGACACGCGGCCCGGCGATGAAGCCTCTGAGACACTGTGATTCTCACCCACATATGCAGGATTCTGGCCTCGACGGTTCCCTCTCCTGCGTCAGAGAGTCGTGAGTGAGGTCATGTGCTCACAGAACGTGGCCTCTGGAGTTTCAAAAAATAAACCCTGTGGCTTTCTCTAGAAGATACAAAGGCAGGTGATGCCTCACGCAGTCTGCCATGGACTCTGAGTCTTCACAGAACATTTTTTTGGTGCTTCTATCTATATGAATAATGAAAATATTTTTAAAAAAACACTTAAGCGGGCGCCGGGTGGCAGTTTCAGTTAAGCACCTGCCTTCGGCTCAGGTCACGATCTCAGGGTCCTGGGATCGAGTCCTGCATCAGGCTCCCTGCTCAGCCAGGAGTCTGCTGCTCCCTCTGCCCTGTTCATGTGTGCTCGCTCTCTTGCTCACTCTCTCTCAAATAAATAAAATCTTAAAAAAAAAAAAAAAAAGTCGGGATGCCTGGGTGGCTCAGTTGGTTGAGCGTCTGCCTTCAGCTCAGATCGTGATCCTGGGGTCCTGGGATCGAGTCCCACGTTGGGCTCCCTGCTCCGCGAGGAGCCTGCTTCTCCCTCTACCTACTGTTCCCTCTGCTTGTGCTCTCTCTCTTTCTCTGACAAATGAATAAATAAAATCTTTAAAAAAAAAAAAAAAAAAAGCTTAAATATTATGAACTTAAGTATTAGATGAGAGTCCATCAATCCTCCTATTTATGTCAGTGAATGCAGGAAGTCGGGTTTTTTTTTTAAGACTTTATTGATTTGACAGAGAGCGAGAGAGCGAGCACCAGCCGAGGAAGAGGGAGAAGCAGGCTCCCCACTGAGCAGAGAGCCTGATGTGGGACTTGATCCCAGGACTCTGGGATCATGACCCAAACCGAAGGCAGACATGTCACCGAATGACCCACCCAGGTGTCCCCAGACTGGTAAGATTAAAGATACCAAGTACAATGCTGACAGCAGTAGGGAGTAGGCTTTGCCAGTCTTGGTACTACTGACACTTGGGACATCTGAATCCCAGTGGTGGGGCGTCTTGTGTGCTGTGGGGTGACAGGTCAGCAGGACCCATCCCTTGAAAACCGTCTTCAGACAGGGCCGAATGTCCCCTGAGCAGGGGTGAGGCCGTGCTCTGAGAACTCTTAGGGCTGATACATGGGTCCAGGACCACACCTCATGACAGAGCCCAGCAGCCCCCAAATTCCTAGAAGTCGTAGCTCCCTGAACATCTGCAGGACCTTTGCTATGACCACGGTACGGATTCCGTCTTCGCCACAGCATGGGCCTCACAGAGCTGTACCTCCAGATGCCCTCCAAGTCACAAGGCAGACGTTAGAAGAGGCAGAAACAAACCGGCTGTGCTCCTCGAGGTAGGAGTCAGCGGACTGGGGCCTGGGGCCAAATCCCCCTCCGTTGCTCCACCTTGTCAGGCCTGTGAGCTAGGACTAGTTTTTACATTTCTAAACGGTTGAAAAAAAAAAAAAAAAATCAAAAGATCCCTGTGTTGTGACTCATGAAATCGCGCTGACATTCAAATTCCAGTGTCCGTAAATCATGAAGTTGTACTGACACTCACCCCTGGCGCTTCATTCACGCGCGCTCGACGGCTGTTCCGGCACCGCAGCAGCAGAGCTGAGCAGCCGTGAACAGAGCCCGGCTGGCCAACGACTTCCCCTCTGGCCCTTGGCAGAAAAGGCCGCCCCTGATCTGGCTTGTCAGCTCTACTGAAAAGGTTCCTGTCTACACTGTTGTCTACACTAGACAACAAGCGCCTGGCTTTGTCCATTCTGGGCTTGAAAGTGGCCGCCTGCGGACCTGCAGGGGATGCCCCACAACACAGAAGCTCCTCAGGAACAACAGCTGCATGAGAGCCGGGAACACCACCGCCACGGTCTGCTGTGGTTCCCGAAAAACCAAAAATCTGAAGTCATCCCTTTAGGGATGACTCATGCATGCTCAACACCAGTGCCTCACGCACGGGAGGAATTCAACGTATGCTCCATTCAGTGGAACCCTGAGTGCGTTTCCTAAGCACGCAGTTACCTCCCAATCAAAACGCCGGTAACCGACAGACCTCTGCCATCTCCCCTGACGTTCAGAAGACGGTTAGACTACAGTTCCAGAACCATCGACTGATGGAAAGTCTGGCAGTTCATCGAAATGTTAAACATGGTCACCATACAACCTATTAATTCTACTCCATGACATGCACCCAAGAGAAACAGAGACCCGTGTCTGCACAAAAACTTGCACACAAATATTCAGAACAGCAGTAATACGAAGAATGATGATTTCTAATAACTGCAAGGAACTACAACTCAAATGCCCATCAGCTGATGAAGAGAGCGACAAAACATGGTGGAAACCACACAATGAAATATTATTTGGCCATAAAAAAGATTCACGGTGCAAGAAAGATGAATCCTGAATATATTACATTAAAGCTATTCACAAACTCAACATAATTAACATTTTACAAATTTTTTTTTGTTTTAGCAAACTACATTTTTCAAATATTTATTTATTTTAAAGATTTCACTTATTTACTTGACAGAGAGAGAGACACAGGGAAAGAGCACAAGAAGGGGGAGCAGCAGACTTCCCCCTAAGCACACAGCCCAACTCAAGGCTTAATCCCAGGACCCCAAGATCACGACCTGAGCCCAATGCAGACGCCTGACTGAGCCACCCAGATGCCCTTATTCTTCAAATATTTAAGTAAAATATCAAGATTCTTATACATCTACTTTGTTATTTTTACATACTTGGGTCTTGGGAGGGGGGCAGTCAGAGAATCTTCAGTTAGGCTCCACACCCAGTGCAGGGCTCAGTCTCACAACCCTGAGATCATGACCTGAGCTAAAACCAAGAGTCCAATGCTTAGCTGACTGAGCCACCCAGGTGCCCCTTTCCATACTTGGTTCTAAACAAAAATACCTCAATAAGATTCTTACTGTAGTTAGATTTACGATCATCACTTTAGTTCTGATTGAATTTTTTAAAGCAATAGGCAAAATTCTTCCCCAGATTTCCAGCTTTATGTTTTTAAAATTATGAAAGTTTCTGTGGGCTTTTTTTTTTTTGAAAAAGAAATTAAAGACAAAAACAGGAAACAAACTGAGGGTGCTGGAGGGGAGGTGGGTAGGGTCGTGGGGTAACTGAGTGATGGACATTAAGGAGGGCATGTGATGTAAGGAGCATGGGTGTTATGTAAGACTGATGCATCACCAACCTACACGTCTGAAACCAGTAATACTTCATATGCTAATTAACTGAGTTAAACTTAAAAAAAGAAGGCAACCCAATTGATAAAGAAAATGCAAATACAAACAGTAAACAGTACAGCAAATACAAAAAGTAAACAATAAAATCAAACCCTAAAATCCCATCTACCAAAAGAGAGCAACTGTCACAGAATTGGCGGTCTTGGAACCTTCGACTCTTGGAACCTGTCTCATTTGTTCTTCTGGAAACTTTATCATCTCCTAGAGCTGTAAGTACTGATCTACATGTTGTTCTAGTAAGTTTCAAGGTTAACTACAAATCAGTTTGCAGATACACACAAACTGCGTTAAGAAACTCATAAAGTACAGGGGTACCTGGCTGGCTTAGCCAACAGAGCATGCAACTCTTGCTATCAGGGCTATAAGTTCCAGCCCCATGTTGCAAAAAGAGATTACTTTAAAAAAAAAAAAAAAATCTTTAAAAGAAAAAAAAACCCTAGATTGGGTTTTAGAAGGTGTCATCCTCTCCTGGTAAGACCCCAAAAAAGTTTGTAATAGCTGGTTCAGTATCCAAAATTTTTGGAAGGCAGTAAAAGGCAAGTTCATCATTTAGAGTTAACTATATATAAGCCCACAATGATTTCCCAGTGTTCTATCTACTACCCCCAGCTTCAGCAAGGGGACAGACCTGCAACTTGAAAAAAGTCCCTTTAAAACAGAAGATGTTCGGTTTGGGCAAAATGCAGTTCCACTTCTCCAAAGGATTTCAGCTCAGGGACAAGGATGCTCAACAGTAAGCGGGCTGCTTACCTTTACGGTGACTTCATGTGTGGACCTCTGGGCCAGTGAGCTCCCCAGCATCCGCTCGCATAAACTGCAAAGTATCTGCCAGGAGCTGCCTGGTGAGAAACAAGGAGAGATGAAGAAAAAACTTGAAATTCTTTGTGAAGGATTCACCTCTGGCCTCTACCACTTTGTGGTTTTTCCTTTTTCCAAGCGTGGCATTGGTTCCCTTTTCCATCTCAACACAAACTTTTATGTCACGTTCTCTGTCTTACACTTGCACACAGATATGCAAACCAAAAGACGAGAAACGCAAGCGGCCAGTCCGTATTATCGCACGTGCAGAAATCCCAAGAGTCTCAAAGCAAATAAAATTAATTTTAGTTCAGATATTGCTGCTGCTGCCCTTTAATGACAATCAATGCCTGCCTGACATGCTCTTGTTTGGGGGGACATGCCTTACGCAACCAAGAAACTAGACTATAACACCTGAGAGAAGAAAACATGCTTTAAAGCAGCTTTACAGACATCACTTAGACGAACGTTTACAAGAGCCTTGCATGCAAGTCCATGTGTATAGCTACGCCCTTACAAACACAAAGACACAACATTAGAATCATTTTTTCCCCTTTTGGATTCCCTAAAATAAAGCCAAAGAAAGGCACTGACTCACTCTGGCTCAACCTATCCATTATTGATAGCATACATTTCAACTTCACAAGCGTTCCACCATTCGCACTTCTTAACAAGCCAGGTTTGTAAGCTCCCAAGTTAACCTTCGTATCGAAAACATGTTTCTACTTTTTGGCAAATATAAACACTGAGCAATCAAAGAGCATTGACTTAACAGTGTTTACCTTCTTCCTCATAAAATTCCCTTGGTTATGAATGAATCCAGCCTCCTACATTTAAATTATCTACTACTGGGGCGTCTGGGTAGCTCAGTGGGTTAAAGCCTCTGCCTGCGGCTCAGGTCATGATCCCAGGGTCCTGGGATCGAGCCCCGCGTTGGGCTCTCTGCTCAGCAGGGAACCTGCTTCCTCCTCTCTCCCTGCCTGCCTCTCTGCCTACTTGTGATCTCTGTCTGTCAAATAAATAAAATCTTAAAAAAATAATAAATTATCTACTCTTATCTACAGGCTCAGACTCTAAGAAAATTAACTGCTTGCCATCTTCTCTTAAATTCTTGTTCATGGGGCGCCTGGGTGGCTCGGTGGCTTAAGCCTCTGCCTTCGGCTCGGGTCATTATCTCAGGGTCCTCGGATCGAGCCCCTCGTCGGGCTCTCTGCTCAGCGGGGAGCCTGCTTCCTCCTCTCTCTCTGCCTACTTGTGATCTGTCTCTGTCAAATAAATAAATAAAATTAAAAAAAATTCTTGTTCAATCTAAGTGATAAAAAGGAGCCAGGGTTAATAGAATTCAAATTCACCAGTGGAGCTTATGAGTAAAGGTGTTTCTTATTATTAAACACAGAATGTCATTAAATGTTTTAAGGAAATTCAAGTAAATTATTCCCAATGAGTCATTTTTATAGCTACGTTGTGCTAAGAAAGGCAGCTAAAAAAATTTTTACAGGTGGGTTCACAGGCCCTTAAGTTTCATAACAGTACATTTTTCTAAAAACACCATAAGAATATGTAAGATAAAAGTAATAAAAAAGGCAACTTTTAAAAATCCAGCATTGAAGAAAAATAAGATTCAAACAAAACTTCCCTACATGTCTTTCAGTAGAAATTACTCACCAGAGTGAAGCAAGCATAAAGAAATATTGAATTTGCTCATAAAATAAAAATACATTTCGTAATGAAAAAATTTCTGTGGTAGAGATAAAATAAGACAATACTCCTTATAGGACCTGAAGAAGTAAGCAGATTACTATTTTCAGGATTGAGTTGTAAATTACCACAGGGGAAAAAAAAAATAGCCTTATAATGAAATCACTAAATACCATAAAGTATCAAAATATGAGCAGATGTCACCACAATAAGCCCCAAATTGCTTGGAAATTAAAACACTAAAATCCATAATAATTCAATAAGTAATTAATATATAAACAGCTCTTATTACAAGCTGTTCAGCAAAACCTTTAGAATCAAATTCTTATTCTTTGGTCCAAAACAGATGGTAACTCACAAATGAGAGTCTTGGGAATGGAAGATTATCTTTTATATATGTTGTTAAACTCCTTAAGTGTAATTAACATCATCTGTGTGTTATAAACACACAAAAATGGGAAAATAGGACTGGTTAGCGACATTCTTCTGCTTATGCAACATGTCAAAATTAATTAGTTTACTGATAGAAACAATAAATTAAAAATAATAAATCTGTTCTTCTAATACCTCATTGTCACTGATTCTCCCGTGATCAGGGCCCAGACAGAACCACCACCAATGCACAGTACGGGCAAAAAGGTTCACGTACTGCAAAGTGTTGGTGTGAAGTGCCCACTATTTTAACAAACACAACATATTCTGTATTCTCAAAGGTGGTAACACACATAAAAAGGACTGCACCATCTTCCGGTTGCTCGTCAGCTCCAGGCAAGGCACGGTGCAGACCTGCCAGGCAGTCCTTCCGCGTGGGAGGTACAGAGCCCTTAGAACACTGCAATGTTGGGCAAACATCCACTCCTCAGGCCCCAAAACATTTCCATCACTCCAAAAGGAAACCGTGTACCCGATTAGGCAGTCCCTGCTCATTCCCTCTCCCAGCCCTGGCAACTACCAGTCTACTCTGTCTCTTTGGATCGGCCTATTCTGAACGTGTCACATCAGTGGAAACACACAACACCTTCTGTGTCTGGCTCCTTGCTCTGAGCAAAAAGCTTCCGAGGGTCAGCGGTGAGGAAGTGTGTATCAGCACTCCGTTCCTTGTTGTGGCTACTACTCCACCGTGGGGGTGGACTGCACTTAGCTCATCCAATCCGCCCATCAGATGCCGGGCACGCCGGCAGGAGTTCACTTTCCGGCTATCGTGATTTCTGCTGCCATGAAGATTCGGGCACAGGCGTGTGTTTGAGCCCCGGTTTTCCATCCCGTGGGGCATACACCCTTGGAGGGGAACTGCCCTTATCAGTTTGGCCTTGATCCTCCTTTGTGGAAGCCTCCAGCTCTCCAGGACTGACCGATGCAAACGGGACGGCCACAGAGGGCTGCGCAGGCAACGGAGGTACCGGAGGGAGCCAGGGAAACCCGGGGCCTCCGCGCTCCCGCCAGCAAGCGGTGGACGGCTAGCACTCTGCACGGCAAGCACCACGTTGAAGAATGCTCTCTCTGCTTGCAGCAGAACAAACTACCCTCCCATGCAGGCGCTCCTCAAGTGCATCAGGCAACCAGAGAAACTGGATTGGCTTTGCTTTGCCCTTGCCCCCCTCTCCCACCTCCCCAGTTTAGCACCAAGTTCCGAGGTCACGGCTGCTCACGTTTCCACTCGGATTCATCAGCAAAACTTGAGTTTGACAAAGGTTGTTGAGGGACCTTCTGAAATGCAATAGTGAAATCTGATATCGATCCATGCGCATGACACCTCATAAAAGCATGCGATTATCATAGCGCACTCACATCCTAACACGGCCGTTTCCACCAGGGCCGCCAGTGCCTCCACCCCAGGATACAGCAGGCGCGGTCTGGAGACACTGTCAGCTGTCACACCTAGAGAAGAGGGTCCAACGGCAACGAGTGGAGAGAGACCAGGGAGGCCACGGGACATCGTCCACCTCACAGGACAGTCTCCCAAGAAAGACCGATTCGCCCAAAAATGGCAATAATGCTACGGCTGAGAAACTTTACTAGAACGGGTTTTAGAACAAGGTCTTCTCTTCATGACTTCTGATTTTTACTGTGAAATATCAGAAGGTGACATAACACTATCACACGGGTCTTCGATTCAGAAGGCAGCGTCTGGGGGTGCTTCCGCCGACTGCCATAAAGCTTCCTTCGTCACTGCCCAAATTTTCAACACAAATAACCCACGTGGATCTCTAGGTCAGAGGGACAAACATACCTTTGTGCCGGTCATAAATTAAATGCATAGCATGTAAATATTAATTCTATTTCTTGGTAGACTACAATCCAATATGCACCGTCAAGTTCTTTTTTCTCTGCCTATGGAGAAACCAGCATGGCGCAGGACTGAGGCCTCCTACACTCAGCCGGCGCCACCCCCAGCCACATGAGGAAGCCGGCCTGGCAGCAGCCCATCCGGCCCCGGTCAAACCGTCCGATGACTGCAGCCCTGGCTGACCTCTTGGCTGCAATTTCAGAGAGGCCCCGGCCAGAACCACCCTGCTGAGTCACGCCAGCATTCCTCTCCCTCTGCATCCAATACATGGGGAAGGGCCGCTGGAAAAGATACGTGGGGGCAGAGCCCCCCTCCAGCAAGCGCTCCCACTATCCGCAGACTGGAGATGATGACGTGCACAGCTGCTGCCAGTAAAATAGTAAAAACAAGCAAAACAATAGTGGTTAACACGAAACTGTACCTATTGTCTGCCCAAGTGTGTTCGACGTGCTTTAAACTCATGCCATCCTTTATGAAATAATGAAAGAAGCCTGCCTCCCAAGACCTCATGCCGCCTTCTCACTGCTGTACCCTGGCCCTGCCAACAACCATGTCACGCCAGGCGATCACACACAGTACGTCGCAATTCTGGTGTCAGGACCTGCTCACCGCTGGGAGCCACAGGCAGCAGGAATTCTGCGAGGCACCTTCTTCATTGAGCTGCACTTCTAGCGGGTCCTCCAAGGACCCTGGCGTCCCATGGGTGAGGACGCCTCACGGTCACTTTGCCATGGTTTGCCTGACACTCCCCAAGTCCTCTCTGAATGGCTTTCCAACACTGTGTTGAGATTCAAAAGACAATTTTCTGATTGACTGAACACATCACTCCCTAGACATTCCAATTAATTGAAGTTTTGCTATTGGAAGACAGTGTTCTCCAAGAGAAAACTGAAAACACACTTTTTTTTAGACTTTGGAAGCTTGAAATCTAAAGATGATGGTACTTGACTAAAATGAACACAAGTGCCAAGATGGTAATGACTTATAAAAATAAACGTGACTTTTAATACTATAATAGTATCAAGAAATAGGGCAGTTCTAGATAAGCCTTTATCCATTGGGAATTAATCAGGCCATCATCCTCATTTCTCTCTTTACTCACTGAACTAGGAAAATGGGTACCACAAAGTGAAAAGTCACAATGCCTGAATTATTTCCTCATACCTTATCTCATCTTTAAAAAAAAAATACATAAACTTACTTTTGGAAAACCCTTAATTTAGGTGGATTAATTCTTGCCACTGTAGTAGATGTGTGCCTTTGTCTATTTATATGTTAACACCAAAGAGACCCTTCCCTTTGAAGTTATACTATGACCCAGGAAAAATGTTTTTGTATTGTTCGTGGTAAAAGATGCTAATTTGGTACACAAATTCCAAGGCTCTAACCTTTGATGTTCTTCAAAAATAAGCTTATATGCCATAAACACATAAATTAAAAACAAGGAACATCTTAAAACATTTTTCTTTTAAACACAGTCTGCATAGTCAGGGCGCCTGGGTGGCTCAGTTGGTTAAGCATCTGTCTTTGGCTCAGGTCATGATCCCGGGGTCCTGGGATCAAGTCCCTCGTCAGGCTCCCCGCTCAGCGGGGAGTCTGCTTTTCCCTCCTCCTATGCCCCTCCCCCCACTCATTCTCGTTCTCTCTCTCAAATGAATTAAAAAAAACTTTTTAAAAAAACTCTGCATGGTCAAATGACAATATATGTTGTCCGATGCCTACAGAAAACATTTAGACTGGATGTTTTGGGAACTAACATTTTTCTACTGTTAGCCGCAGGTGGTAATCCTGGGTGTGCCATATTCTCCTTTAGGGAACAGGAACTAGGCAATGGATCACTACTGTGCAGACATGAGAAAGCTTGAACAGTGGCTACTAGTGAAGTGTGCCCGCACAGCTGGCAGTCACACACAGTTACGGCTGACACCTCTTTTGCAAGCCCTGTCTGTACGCTCTGCACACGACCAGGGACATGTCCAAGAGCTTTCTGTATCACCCCATCCTCTATGGTCCAAGTACACAGTACGGAGTTACAAAGCATGCAGAACTAGTAAACACGGATTTTCATGGTGCCCAAACATGGGGAAGGGTTCATGTTAGTGTCTGCTCATAAAACACCAGTCTTCAGATATGGTAACATGTATTACTTAAAGCAACGCTTCCAAGATCAAGTAAGTTTGGGAAATTCTAAGTTAAAAGAGGTAAAACAGATCCATAAAGCAGATCCATAAAGCTGAACCAAAACCCCAAGCAGGATAAACACCAGAGAAAACCCTAACAAGACACAATCAATTTCCTGAAAATCGGCAGTAAAAAGAAACTGTTAAAAGCAGCCAGAGAAAAAATACAAATTACACCCAGAGGGGAATAAAACAAAACTCACAAACTTCTTGACAAAAAAGATGTAAGCCAGAAGACAATGGAATGAAATCTTCAGAGAACGCAAAGAATGCGTCAATTTAAAATTCTACTCTCAGACAGAACAGCTTTCAAAAATGAAGACAAAATAAAGACTCTTTAAGACAAACAAATGCAGAGAGAATTCAGTGCCAATATGCCTGTCCTACAAGAAAAATTGATTAAGTTCTCTAAGGGGAAGTATAATGAGCTCAGATGAACCTCTGGATTTCTACGAAGAGGAATGATGAGCGGCAGAAAGGGTAAACACGGGATAAATAAGAAAACATTTTCTTCTCATTTTAAAATTTCTTTTATATATAATTAACTGCTTAATGCAGAATTAGTAACTGTACTGTGGTTTTTTAAACATATGAAAGTAAAAGGTTTGAGGGGCGCCTGGGTGGCTCAGTGGGTTAAAGTCTCTGCCTTCAGCTCAGGTCACGATCCCAGGGTCCTGGGATCGAGCCCCGCATCGGGCTCTCTGCTCAGCGGGGAGCCTGTTTCCCTCTCTCTCTGCCTGCCTCTCTGCCTACTTGTGATCTCTGTCAAATAAATTTAAAAAAAAAAATCTTAAAAAAAAAAAAAAGAAAGTAAAAGGTTTGACAATAGTAGTACCAAGAAGTAGGAATGGAAGAACAGATGTACACCGTTGTTAGGTCCTTACACATGACGTGGTAAGAGAGACCAATGTAGACTGTGACAAGTTAAAGACCGTTATCTCAAACATGAGAGAAATGCTATAAATTGGGGCTCCTGGGTGGCTCAGTCGGTGGAGCATCCAACTCTTGATTTCAACTCAGGTCATGATCCCAGAGCCCTGGGATGGAGCCTTGGGTTGGGCTCCCTGCTCAGCAGGCAGTCTGCTTCTCTCCCTCTCTCTCTCGGCCCCTCCCCACCCCCAGCTTGTGGGCCTGCTCGCTCCAATAAATACACAAAATCTTACAAAAAACAAAACAAAACAAGACAAAAAAAAACCCTAAAAATTAAAACAGAGGTATAGCTAATAAATTCACAGTAAAGTAGAATCAGAAAAAATAATTCTTAATTTATGCAAACATATGCAGGAACAAAGGAAAACAGAAACACAGAATGGTACAAATAGAAACAAATAGCCAGTGGTCAATGGTATTACCGCTCTGATTAAAGGCTGATTGTGGGACTGTATAAAAGGCAAGATCAAAGTCTGCTGTCAATGACCAAGCCACTCCGGACAAGCACGTATTCCGTCTCTGAATGCAGCTGTGCGTGTGTGGGTATATCCCTTATACACCACTGGCCATATGTCACTGACCCGTAGTGTCTTCGACAGTCTGTACTCTGCTCCATCTGGCGTTCTCCTTCGTGATTTCCTCCACTTCTCACCTGCCTCACGAGTCTGGGGAAGATGCATTAGAGGTGAAGAAAATACAAAGAGGAAGATGAGTCAAAGAGTGATTCCTGGACATCGATGGCAATCTGCCTTCCGTAAGGGGTTCCCACGTGACAGTCATGCGACACAGCGGCCCTGGTCTGATGCAGACTGCGGAGAGCCCGACCATCCGCTCCTTGAGAAGTCTGAGCGTGAGCACACAGACGCTGTCAGCGGTTCACCCAGAACACACGGCTCGCCTCGCGGTAACGGATTAAGGGTCGTAGTGGTGAGAGGTCCCATCTCTGCTCTTGAAGACAAATTCAAGCTAAAGACCACTTTGACCGGGGTGTTAGACTTGGAGGCTTGGGGCAGGAGTGGCTTTCCAGAAGGCACAGCAGCTTCACGCCCAACTAGTCCTGCTCGCCACTGTCCCGCAGGTGCTGGTGTGTGACCCCAGCAAACCTCCCACTTCCTGAGAACCGGTCTCCGCGCCCTGGCCGCACGAGCAGCCGGCACAGTACGGCACGTCACATGGGCCTGGGCGGTCAAGTGCCTCCCTCACGAACACCAGCAACACTTCTTTTCAAAATCACAGAACGTGCTGCTTTGTATGTGGGGAAAGAGCATACAAGCCAGGCGTTTCAATAAATGCACACTGGTGCCCATTATGGGACTCTGACACGTCGAGAACTCCCAGGAACTCCCCAAAGTACTCAGATGAAACGCTCTCGGTGTTCTCTACCATTTGTCTTAATCAGGCTCCTCTCTTCACTCCACTCCCCTTTTCGGAAGTCGAGCTTACGAGTTGGGAGACCTGGCTGGACATGGCAACGGAGGGCAAATACCAGGGCCATGAGCAGGGCTGGGCACGCTTTTTCTTTCCAGGGCCAAAGAGTAAGTAAGTGTCTTGGACTCTGCAGCCGTACCCCGTTACAACTAGTCACCTCCGGCCACCGGCTCAATGCAGGAAGCTCAAATGCAGGAACTGACAATACGCAAACAGATGGGTGTGGGGCTACCTCCATAAAACTTGATCTACAAGAACAGGCTGTGGGCTGGGGCGGCCTCTGGGCGGTAGTGTGCCCACCCCTGCCTTGGGGGCACTACGCTGTTGGATGTATTAAGCTGTGCACCCACAACTCATTATTTAAATTTAAACAGACAACAACCTAAAATTGCATCCGGGTGACTTGAGACAGTGAACGTGCAAAGAAAGCAGTGCTTTGTTCCAGAAGTAAGGCTGCTGTGCGCTTTGTTACGGAGAGTGAGCACAGCGAAGAGGAAATGGCAGGACGGGCTTCTGGTCCTGGGGACCTTCACGCAGCTGCCCCCAGGAGTCGTCCAGACAGTCGTGCAAATGTCACATCAAGTTAACACGCTGCTTTCAGGACCCAAGCGCAGAAAGTTTCATTAGAGCTTCTGAGTTCTTTCATGGGTCACAAAAGGGTAAAATTAAGCAGAACTGAATCAGTTTGGAAACGACATCCTTCATTTATTTTGCCTTTAAAAATTATTATATGTAAGGGACCCCTGGGTGGCTCAGTCGGTGAAGCCTCTGCCTTCAGCTCAGGTAGGTCATGATCCCGGGGTCCTGGGATGGAGCCCTGCATCGGGCTCCCTGCTCAGCGGGGAGCCTGCTTCTCCCCCTCGTTCTGCCTCTCCCCCTGCTTTTGCATGCGTGCTCTCTCTCTCAAAAGAATAAATAAAATCTTTTTAAAAAATTATATTTAAGCAGACTTCAGTTTTTAGAACAGTGTTAGGTTCTCAGCAAAAGCGAGCAGAAGGTCCAGAGATCTCCCACGTGTTCCCGCACGGCCTCCCTCGCTCTCCACATCCCGCACCAGCGCGGCCGTGAGTTCAGGCTGACGAGCCTACACTGACACGCCATTATCACCCAAAGCCCACAGTTTAAGGGTTCACTCTGGGTGCTGCGTACTCCATGGACTGAAACAAATGAACACACATCCCTCCCTACAATACGATCCCTAAAAAATCCTGTGTTGTCTCAACATCTCTTCCTGCCCCAACCCTTGGCGACCACTGATCTTTCACACTGTTTCTGGTTTTTCCTTTTCCAGAACAGCCCAGTGTTGGAGTCATAGGGTCATTCAGAGTCGTTCAGACTGACTTCTTTTCACTTGGTACTGGGCATTTAAGGTTCTTCCATACTTTTCATGGCCTGATTCAAGCCCATTTCTCTTTAGTGCTGAGTAATATTCTGTCGTTTGGACGGACCACAGTTTATTCCTCCATTCGCTTCCTGAACTGACGTCATCTCATCATCTTGGTTGCTTCCAGGTTTTGGCCATGATGAATACAGCCGCTTTCAACTCCTGTGTGCAGGCTTCTGTACAGATACGTTTTTAACCCCACCAGGTAAATTTCATGCTTCTAAATGCCCTTAAAGGGGCACCTGGGCGGCTCAGTCGGTAAAGTGCCCGCCTTCAGCTCAAGTCGGGATCCCAGAGTCCTGGGATCAAGTCCTGCATCAGGCTCATTGCTCAGCAGGAAGCCTGCTCCTCCCTCTCCCTCTCCGCCCACCACTCTCCCTGCCTGGGTGCTTGCTCTCTCTCTGTGTCAAATAAATAAAATCTTTAAAAATTAAAAAAAATAGTAAATATCATTAAAATGAGGTAACTAACACATGTTCATAGGAGAGATTTTCAGTAGTTCTCAACTGCAGGTAGTTATGACCCCTGAAGGTCATCTGCCCCAAGGGCAATGTCTGGAGAGACTTTTGTTTGTCACAAGATCAGGGGGAGGTGCCACCAGCATCTAATGGGTAGAGGCCATGGAAACTGCTCAACGTCCTACAGCACAGAAGACATCTCCCTTCCAAGGAAGGATTATCTGGTCCCCAACGTCAAGAGAGCTGAGGCTGGGCAATCCTGGTACGAAGGTAAAATGTCATAAGTCTTCCAAGTCACTCTGGGTTGCTGGCTTTCGGTGTGGAGGGCCTCTACAGTAAGCTTCTGATTTTTAACAGAAATACAGTCTAGGAAGTATAGATTCTTCATTCCTCCTTTCATTCTACTATTCGTTCTCTCGTGTTTTTAAAGATGGAGGCGAAACTGTGAACCTAAAAATACTGTATTCAGTAACTAAGGCACCCATCAGCTGTCTCCACCATGAAAGCCCCTGAGCAGCAAGGCTATGCCCTCACCTGTACACATCACGCCCCGCCCTGCCCCCACGTGCGGAGGAAGTGTATCTTCTGTTAAAGCTCCTTTATGTCCATTCTGGAACACAGCGGCCCTCTTCGTGATGCCCATTTTGTAGGCAAAAAGGCTGAGTTCTTAAGAGTTTCAGGGAATGGTCTAGACTAGTTCCGCAGCTTCTAAGTGGCAGGATTTGAATCCCAAAGCTCTGGCTTTGATCTGTGCTCGCATCGTTTCACATCATACCCATTCACACCTTCCAGTCATCTGGATGGAGGGGAGGTAAGAATTTATTCGGCACGATGGAAAACAAACAGGAACTTGCAGCTGCTAACATAACTTACTGAAGGGAAGTGTCCCAAACGCTCTGAAAAATCGATTTCAGAGATGCAATCCGCTCCATGCACTTCACTCGGCCCCTCTCTAACACTCTCGGCTGATCTGAAACGGATTCAGCCATTTACACTGTACCATCGAGGAACTGGGCTCAATTCATTTTTGGATTTCCTGTGAGCTTTTGTTTTTTCCGACCAATTCACATCAGGCTCTGCCAGCCAGGGAAGCTCTGACAGTCAGCCAGGTGTCTAGACCCCGGCAGCTGGAACGAGAGGGAGCTATCCTGGGCTCTGCATTTTGCTCACTCTGTCTTGTTAGCCAAAATCTAGACCAACTGTAGTCTTCGATCGACATCGAATATCTTATTTACGGAGATCATTCATTCGTGGATGAGGTCACCAGCTCACCAAGAAAGCGGCAGGATGTGCAGTCCGTTGAGGAAGTTGGACTGTGGAAGACAAGACGGCTTTTTGATCCAAGGAATTCCAATCTTTAGCAGCGAGCACCATGTAGGAGTGTCTACATGCTGTCATTCCTGCGAACGCTTTCGCTCTGCTGTTCCATCTGTCTTCAAGATGTAACGCCTCCCTTATTCCATCACTGGTCCTGGACAGTTGCGAGGCCACAAGCAGCACTGATTATTAGAAGCAAGGATTATAAAATCAAGTGCAACACACACGACGTACCCCAAAAGTGTGCATTCACACCAGGCCCAATGTCACGTTGTCTGTAGCTACCGAGTAGGAGCACCTCCCCATTCGTAAGATGACTGTCGCTACCTCTGTAAGAACGGCGACCTGTCAATCCACTTTCCTTTCTCATGCTCTGACATTGCTCCCTTGAACCCACTGCCCGGGTGGGTGCCACTCAGTCAGCCCGGGGAAGACTGGAACTCACAAAGCCACACAGTTTGGCTCTCTTGGTCCCGAGGACCAGTTACATCTTCTTCTTTCTGGATGTAATGGGACTGAATCGCAGGGACACCGGTTTACTCCCGTGTGCGATGGCTGCAAAGGGCAGTGTGCAGCATTCAATCCTTTGGGGAAACAAATAGTTGAGGCAGCTTGCAGGACCAAGAATTCGACCATCTCACTAAAACACACTCTACCGTAAATCGTGGGAGGCAGACAGGCACTAGGCTGTCCTCTGTAAATGAAGGACACAGGACATTGAAAGGAAACACACCTCGTGCCCAGAGCAGGGCCTAGCATGACACCTGCCAGAAGACTCGGGGTTTCCAGGGCGCCTGGCTGGCGGGCTCAGCTGGTCGAGCATGCAACTCTTGATCCTGGGGTCAGGAGTACGCGGCCCATGCTGAGCACAGAGATTATGTAAGAACAACTACAACAACAAAAAAAAACAAAAGACGACAACAACGACTCGTGTTTCCCTACAATTTAAAAAGGTGACTGAGGGACGCCTGGCTGGTTCAGTCAGTAGAGCACGCAACCCTTGATCTCGGGGTCCTGCGTTTGAGCCCCACGTGGGGTGTAAAGATTACTTAAAAACCTTGAAAAATATAAAAATAAATTAAAAAAAATACAAGGGCAACGGACTCTTGTGACAGAGATAAGAACACACGATTTAAAGCCTTTTGAACTTTCTGTGAGTCAAACAGCTCAGCGGATGGGTCGTCAAATCCCCAGGTTCCCAAGGGCTTCTGGCGGTCCCACTGGCTCTGGAGTCTGGGCTGGGATGCTGACGTCCCCTAAACCAGAGAGGCATCTCGTCCTGCCCCGTCAGGAATACACTGGCCACAATGTCCGTGTGTGGTGCAAAGACAAACACCCAGCATCTGTGCGAAGTTTCGAGGCTGCAGGAACGCAAGTTCAGGGCACCGCTGTTCCCCCACACTGTCACCGCCCACCCCACCCCCGCCAGCAGCCCAGAGACTTTGCAAGGGTGCTGTCAGGAAGGTGTGAACCTGGAGGCAATCCAGGCCAGCTGGCCCTAAACCCCATCGCCCTCCCCAACAATGTCTGTCTTCAGGGTGCATTTTCAAGGGGCTCTTAGCAATAGAAGACAGAAAACCCCGTTGTGTCGTTCTAATGGTCTCCATTTCCCCTGAAGGTCAAACAAACTCTGGCCTCAATTCTGCTTGCCCTGGTGCATCACGCTGTGCTTTTACCCAGTCTTAGCTGGCTTCCTCCTCCCTGGATTCCAGTGTGGTCTGTTTCCCAGAAATTACACTCCGTGCCGGGAGAGGGTCACGTCTCCTTTACAAGGCAATCTGGCAGACTCCCGCAGAAGCATCATGGCCCCGGAGTGAGGCCGGCCGTGGCGAAACCCCAGAACCCCCGACGGGAGCTGTGTGTCTCCCGACGAACACCGTGACCTCTCTGTGCCACACAGCACAGTGCTGGACACTTACACTGCACAGATGTGCGTATCCAAATATATGTAAAGCCTGGCACGCAGGCGGGTAACCACGAAGTTAGGATTATAACGCAGCACAGCCACAGCTGTGAAACCCTGGCCACTGGGATGCCCCGCTCCTTCTGTTCTACTAATCATTCTCTCGTGTTTTTAAAGGTGGGGGAAAACCGTGAACCTGAAAATACAAAACCAGATGAACCTTGTTTGTATTTTACCGCCATGAGAAAGTTTTAAATAAATAAAAATGTAAAAGCCAAGATGAGCCTAAAATCATGTACGCCACTCACTACTCAAAAGGAACAGGTTTCAGGAGGTTTCTTTAAAGGGGCTAAAACTGTCACACAAGTAAACATGTGAGGGAATCTAGTTTTCCTTTCACCTGGAACATAATCCCGTTTATCTGTGCTTTCCTTATATGGAAACATACATATCAATTCAGTTGACTCTCGAACAACTGAATTTTTCAATGAGCAAGTGTGTTTGAGAAAGAAAGTGAGCACAGCCGGATGAGAAAACAAACCGGCTCAGACCAACAGCAGATCAGCCCAGCCGCAGGCACCCGGCTCCGGAGCAGCGTCGGGCACGGCCGTCGCGCTCCGCTCACCGAACGATTTCACCTGCCTGCCTCCTCGCTTTCACCGGGTCATCTCACCAGCCGAGTGGGCAACACGCTTCTTCATGCAAACACAGTTTCAAACACAATCGCCAAAAAAAGAAAATGCCAATGCTCCGTTTCCTTTAAAAAGGAAATACAGGGCAAGTAAAATTTCAGGGTACTTTCTAGATGAAGCTTAACCTGTTTTCCTTTGAGCCTGTTCCAACTTCTGTGAGGTCCTAAGATCATGTTCGTGAGGGACAGAAAATCCTATGGGGATGCACCTACAGGGCATTATGCTAAGTGAAGTCAGAGAAGGACAAATACTGTGATTTTACGGATACGAAAACAAACGGACGGCTTCTTCCCCGGGGTGGGGGGCGGCGGACACGGGACACGGGGGTAAATACGGTCACCGTCTAAGTGTATCCGTCCCTGTGGTACAGCTGTCTGGGTCCATTAGGAAGCTCTGGCGGCGATGTGTATCACCACAAATTAAACTCTGAGCAAAGTGTTACCCTAAAATGATACTCTGAAGGTTTCACTAAAATGAAGGAAGATGTTAAATGGTGGAAATGGATGCTATTTCAGATTTCCGGTTGTGTGAATAGAACTTCTCACAACCCGTACACAGCCCTTGCTGCACAGAAAAGCTCTTTGCAAAAAAATAAATGTTGAAAACACCCTACAGTTCCAAGTATGACATTTACATGGTTTTATTGAAATATCACAGATTAAAAATAGAAGACTGCCTTTTAGTAGGGCACAGACCTTATCCAAAAAAGCACGGGGGGGGGGGGAGTGAATTTTGAGAAATCATCCTCAAATTTGGTTCCTTCTTTAGTCAGAGATTTCTCTCTTATTTGCCAGGAAGACAGAATTCCTTAAAAGACAGGACAGAGAAGCAAATTTTGGAACTGGGAATGGAAAAGGACACGTATCTGAAATGCGCGAGTCTTGAAACTCGGCTGGGGTTAGTTAGTTAGGGCGCCCGGCTGGCTCGCTCAGTAGAGCCCGCAACACTCTTGATCTCAGGGTTCTGAGTCTGAGCCCCACACTGGGTGTAGAAATTACTTAAAAATAAAACCTTAGGGAGAAAAAAACAAAACAAAACAAAACAACTCGCCTGGGGTTTTAAACTCTACACCTCTGCGGGGCCTCGGCAATGCGCACTGGAGGCTTCCACGTGAAAAAGGGACGGAAGTGACGTTTAGAACTGGGTGACGAATGAGGAGGACACGTGATGCACCTACAAAGACCCTTGGAAAAGCCCATGCTCTGTAGGCGCAGTGGTCAAGAGACGTAAATATGCTTGTCTGACTTCTCATGAGCCTAACCTGTTCGCCCAGAGGTTGGCAAACTTGTCCTTAAGTGTATGAGGGTAATGAGTTTCCGCTTCGCAGCCCACAGGACTTCTCTGCCACAATCGTCAACGCGCAAACCAACGGAGGGTAGCTGCGTTCCAATGAAACTTTAATGATGTACAATAAAATCTGAATTTCACAGAACGTTCACATAGCAAGACATTATTCTTCTTTTGATATTTAAAAATGTAAAAACCACCCCGAGCTTGTTAACGGTAGGAAAGGAGGCACTGGGCTAATTCTGGCCTGTGGGCGTTCGCGAGCTCTGCTGCTGGATCCCGTGAGTCATGGTTGGATGCCATTTCCATCACATCTCCCAAAGATTACTTCGAAATGAACCCTCAGGAAAACAGTGTGATGGTTCCCAAAACATTAAATATAGAATCACCATGTGACCCAGCGATGCCTCTTCTAGGTACAGAACCGAAAGAACTGAAAGGAGGCAGATGAGGAGATATTTGACCCTGGTGTTCGTAGAGCGGGGGCAACATATTCCCAACAGCAAAAAGAGGAAAACAACCCCCATGCCCACGGATGGACAAACGGACCCACCAAGCTCGTATAAATTATAAACACACACACACGCACACGTACACATGACGGAGTACTAGTCAGCCTCTGAAGAGAACAAAATTCTGATACACACCACACCGTGGGTGAACGACAAGGATGTCACATTAAGGAAAATGAGCCGGACACCAAAGGGCAAGAGTGTGTGACCCCACCCGTGTGCGGCAGCTGCCGACGTCACAGAGACAGAAGGCGGAGCGGGGGTTGCGGGGAGCGGGCAGGTGGGCGGGAGGAAAAGGATTATCGCCCTAACAGCTACAGAGTTTTAATGTGGGAAGACGAGACAGTTCTGGGGATGGACAGTGAAATCTACATAATGCAACTAAACTGTACACTTAAAATTTAGCATTTTGACCATGTTTTCTTTTTAAATTTTTTAAGGATTTATTTATTTGAGAGTGAGCATGGCTGGGAGAGGGGCACAGAGAGAGGGAGCGAGAAATCCCCGGCTGACTCGGCACTCAGCACGGTGTCCGACACAAGGCTTGATCCCAGCCCCTGGAGACCATGACCTGAACTAAAATCAAGAGTCGGACGGACACTCAACCAGCTGAGCCACCCAAGTGTCCCAAAATGGGAAATTCTATATTTTGTGTATTTATACCACAGTAAAAGAAAATCTCAAAGAAAATCAACCTGCAGTGCAAATGCATTTCTTCCAAAGACCCAACTTGTTGGTTAAAAAGAAACTTAGATCGGGGCGCCTGGGTGGCTCAGTGGGTTAAGCCTCTGCCTTCGGCTCAGGTCATGATCTCAGGTCCTGGGACTGAGCCCTGCATCGGGCTCTCTGCTCAGCGGGGAGCCTGCTTCCGCCTCTCTCTCTGCCTGCCTCTCTGTCTACTTGTGATCTCTGTCAAATAAATAAATAAAATCTTAAAAAAAAAAAAGAAGAAACTTAGATCAAAATGGTGATGAGAGTTAAATAGCACATCAGCCATCTTATTTTGAAGTGAGTGTCAAGAAAAAATGACCACTTACTTTCTCTTCCTAAGCCAGTCTCAAACCCTTAACCAGGAAACACAAAATGGACTCCGTTCTCTCCAGATTCACTGTTGACTCTCTTGACATACTTCCTGCTGGAACAGAGCCGTTCTCTAGAAACAATCTCAGAATCTTGGTACTTTCTGACATATCTGCACATTAGTCAAACCCGGAAATGCTTAGGCCAGTTTCTGTCCTTGGGGAATTTAGCTACATGGTAGCAGAATGACACATTTTGGTTAATTAAATTCATATTAATCTTTGCAGCTGGGAAATGGGACAGAAATTCTTGTTCAATCAAGATCATAAAAGCCATTCAAAAAAAAGTTGAACGCACTATGCTGTTAAATGTTCAACACCGTCCTTGTGGTTACTGGCAAAAGCTCTAGAAGCCTGAGAAAAACAAGAGGTATTCAGATTTAATTAATCTCAGCCAAACCATTTCTCCCTATCTCAGATGAAAGCTTCAGGGGAAAAAAGGAAATTTCGGCATAATTCTTAGTGGAGCTGTTCCCCTTACTTTGAAACAGGAAAGGAGTTAATAAGAGGATGACATTAACACATTTCTCTGAGGAGGTTTCCAGACAGCGGCTCACTCAACTCTGATCTTCTACAGGCCTGTGTCAATCTTTATGAAAATACAAGGGGTTATCAAATGACCGTGGCACGTTAGTGAAGCTTCTGAAAGGCATCGTTTCTGACCTCTGGGCCCCTCCCACTGACTGTGCAGGCCTGAACCGCCATTCACCTCCCCCAGAGAACTCACCCTGTCCCTGGCTTGAGCCCCAGATGCATTTCTCGTCCTGGCCCTCCCAACTCCACACTCGTCCCACATGACGTGTCCTCGTGGAATTCCAACCAGCAACCCAAATACAGCCTGTGCACGACGGGGCCCTGCACCCACCTCCCACACCAACACCAACGCGACCCTCCCCCCACCTGCTGTCCCAGCGGATAACACCTCCCTGCCGGCCTCCTGTACCCAGCACATCTGCAGTGATCTCTGCTGAAGTATCCAAATCTAGGCTTCCCTTCCTGGCCCCATGGAGCTCCGCCAGTGGAAAATGAAACTGTCTTCTGCCTGGGAGCAGCTTACAGCCACTACGGTCCCTTCCCAACACAGGAGCCAGCCACCTGCTGGTGCCGTAGGAAGGCACTGGAGGGTTTCAAGTCCGAACTCACCACCTTACTACTGATGGCTGTGCCCTGGACACAGCTCTGATCCCATCCCCTTGTCAGACGCTTACTCCCATCACATCATACCTGCCCGGTCTGGCTTTTCACCTCTCCTGTTCCTGAAGCTCGGTCCTACTGCCTGATCTTTGCACGTGCTGTTCCCGAACTCTCTTCTGGCTCTTCCCAGGTGCATCCTCATGACTTCAACTCAACCATCTCCTCATTAAGAGGCCTTTCTTACCTCTACCACGGAACCCCTTCCACCCAAGTCAGTTGGACACATGACCCTGCTCCTGACCTTCCCGGCCCGTGTCGGACCCAAGCACCTTGTCTGTTTTTCCGCGTACTGCCTGTCCAGCTGCAGCAGGCCGGGGCACCAGCACCTGCAACGCTGAGCTCACAGGGCATCCGGCTCAGCACTTGCAAATCCACAAAGCTTAGCTTTGTGCTTCAAACAAGAGCGAAACTTAATAGACAAGCACCAAAAAACCAAACCAAACCAAACCAAAACACAAACAACAACAAAACCCCACAGCACCTTCCAAATACAATAAGATGTACTTAACACCAAACTCCACTGAATATTGCATTTTCCTTCTTGATGACTCATGCACCATTTTCGGGTCCTGCAGGGCTTTATAGTAAGCGTCAATGATAATCATATAGTAAGGGTAGAAGCAGAAGCTGGGTGAGATCACAGCCGTCCAAATTTATAGCCTTATGAGCAGACGGCGGCGCCTCCCAGTTGTTACTTACATGTGAGAGTTTAGTATCATTATCACATAAACCTTACCACCAAGTTAGTCCGATACATACGTCACAACTAGACTACACCCTTCACTGTACAGTCTAACAATTAGAAGATAAATCGCGGCCAGTTCTTGTGAAAGATTCTGCTACTCCCAGCGGCTGGGATATCCTTCAGACATGCAGCGTCCCCAAACCCACCCAGGGCTGCTCAGCTGCGTTCAGCTGGCCTCGCTCCTGTTAACTACAAACTACGGAGCCATCACCCAAACGCAGGAAGTACGAGTGCGCACGGAACCTGTTACTAGCTCTTCCCAGAAATGAACTTGAAGTCCCTTTAGACGGATTTGGTGCAGGCAAGACAACCAACCAGGCTGGGGATACGGGGGCAGTCTGGTGAGATGCAGACAAGAGATTTCTGTGCTGCTTTCATGTGGGAGGACCAGAAACTAGAAACCCTGCAAAAGGCTCTAGGCACTCTGGGTGGAGTCTCTTGGGGGAGTTCTGGCTGGGACTCCTCCGAGCAAAGAGGAAGCCGGCCCTCGGCCCTCTGAGTACTCGTACTCGCAGATGACTGGGCATTCACATGCTTTAGGGGAAAACAATAGAACGCAGAAGATGTGTACGCCTCCTTTTTTAGGACTCCCAGCTTTTACTGACTTTTTCAATGAACGTGGCAATGCTCAGGCCAGATTTGGGGGGAAGGGGGAATCGGCCGACTTCTGTCTTTTCACACAAAACTCCCTATAATATCTCTGGGTGATGAATATGCATTTATCATGGGCATAAATCAAGAAGTCATTTGTGCTTACACCATGAAATTCTACATAGCTAGCAGTGACTGCCTACTTTTTGGAGTCCAGAGAAAGCCCAGGCTTCTATGGCTAGAGCTTCACAATGTGAAATTACGCAGTAAAATCGCTACAGTATTCAGATACCACCCCCCAAATCCTCTGAAGCTCTTTTACAAAATGTGTCCAAGTGCCTAATATGTAACATAAATTACGATTATTTTCACTAAAACTGAAATAAGTTAATTCAAACTGAAATGTTTTCCACGTTGTGAAATGTTAGCTTATAAAAACTCATTTCATGAACACTCTGTCCTAAACGCAGCTATCTGCAAAGGGAAATGTGTGCCTAGGAAATAGGATAAATTTTAAATAGAAGACAAAATGCTGATCTTTAATCTAGTCCCTCAACCTCTTCAACTCATTTCTTCCAAACGTCGGTGAGGTAGAGCCTTCCTGACCCCAAGAGGAATGGTTTGCTCATGGCCACCTTGGGCTCCCAGGGATCCCGTGTGTAGCACGTGGAAGAACCAACTGCAATCGCTGGGATGGCTTCCTTGTATGTCTCACGCCTCCTCCAGATGCCAGACCTAAGACCCTTATACCTGTTTGCACTTACGTATCTATTCCAGAGGTTCTCATCAGCGGGGTGATGATGTTGCCCTGGGGGACACTGGGCTCTCTCTGAACACAGCTTGGGTTGTTCTAACTGTTGCCGGGAGAGTTACTGGTACCTGGTGGGTGGGGCCCAGGGCTGCAGCTCAACACCCCACAATGCAGAGGACAGCCCCACCACCGAGAACTCTCCAGCCCCATATGTGAATAATGCCCACAGTCAGAAACCCGTTCTGTCCCCTTATGGGAATCTATGCGGTTTTCCTGCAGCCCATGTTCATGTTCTATACAAGTTTAACTTCTCTCCTTGCTCCTAAGTTGTCTGCAAGACACCTTCACTCTTTTGGTCGGAACTCAATCTTGCTTTATGTTTCCAGCATTCGAGGACTGTTCACGTAGGTTCTAGGCATCACTGCAGGGAGGCCGGCGATCCACCAAGTGTTAATGTTTCTATCTTCTAAAGCTACTGTCCTTAAAAAATAATGGTTCAATATATTTGTTCCAAAGAAATATATTCTGCTTAAATGTAACAGAATAAAACACTAACCATACGGCACTCGGCTCTATTAATTAGCAGGCCAGGTGACACCGCTAGCGACGTGTGGTAATTACCACAGCAGATTTGTATTTAGGGCATCTTCCTCATCAAGATGGGGAAAACACACACACACACGAAAAAGATCCCCAAGGATGGTGTGAGTCACAGAACCTCAATGAACCTCAACTTCCATTCTACCTAGAAGGCTCTCTGTACGCCAGCCCACAGTCTTCTGCTACGACCCGACGGTGTCCGCCCCCGGCGCAGAGACGGACAGGGAAGCAAGGGAAACAAGAGCGAAATGATCAGGTACAAACAGGCACAGGATGTCCAGGGCGTCTATTAAAATGCAGAAGAAGAATCATTACGAACACCAGTCCATCATCACGCTAACCTCACAAGGCAGTACCTGCTGATACCAAAAAATTAGCCAATGAGGCCAAAAACGACGAGTCGAATTAAAATCAAATTAAAAACGCAGGCACTGTACCTCCCGTCTCCCCCGTTACACCGCTCCTATTGGGTATTAGTGGCTCGATTACTCAGAACACTGCCACATGGATGAAGTCCGCATGTAAGCCCTTGTCGCCACTCGCTCAGCTGCCACGTGGACATCGGGGTGTCCAAGTCACCGTAAGTGTGAGGAAGCAATCCACATACACCGGACCCTCAAACGGCTTGGTCAACTGCATTAATCTCTTCTAAAGTCTAGGGGCCGTAAATCTCTTCTAAAGTCTAGGGGCTGTAAACCTCCACTTAACGAGACCGCTCTCACCGAATGGAAATGCAGCGCGGCAGGTCAGGGGGTCACTTAGAACCAGTATACTGGGGAAACATGATGAGGATTCACGAAGAAGCCTCTCAGAAAGCAAAATACTTTACCAAACGCTTGCTTGGTATTAATACAAAGTGCTCCGTTTGCATACGTTTTAACGGCAGCAACCACTGTAAGAAAATGCAGCCTGGATTCTCCTTACTGGGTCAGAAGACGCTGTTGAAACAAAACCGGGGCTGCTTACTCGTCAGCTCGCCTCACTCAACCTGCCAGGGTCACAAGCCTCTCGGTAGTTGAAACAAGATCCTGCTCGGGGAGAAGCAGTATGTTTGCTAATTTCTGCACAAACCCCAAGAGAAATCAATTTCACTTTACAATTTTTCTAACTGGCAAAGGTCCATTAAAAAGTGTGTGGGTTTTTTTTTTCTCAACCAAGTGCTGTTATATAACGGAAAATGGTGTTTTACCTATCTTTTGAAAAACAAACAAAGATTTTAAAAACTTGAGTTTTTAATTCCACGGCTGAAAATCATAAAGAAAATAACTCAAATATACCAGAATAAACCTGAAAAGCAATCAGTACTTCAACACTCCTACTGCATTCTGCTTTGGCAGCAGTGCTGGAGGGCGTGTGTGACTGTATCTGCCTTTTGATAAACACCACCAGTCCCTGAAATCCATAAAATGCAATATAACCGACAGCAAAGTGTCTTCCCCGGCTCTCGTTTGTAGCACCACATCTAATGTGCCACACGGAGCACTTACTTCTCAGCCCACTAGAACGGAAGATTTTTGTCCGCTTTGTTCACTGCTATATTCCCTGCATCTAACATAGTTCCGGATGTCCACACAGTAGGTGCTCAATAAATGCTGGCTGGCTGGCTGAATGTCTGACGCTGAGAGGGGAAGTGAAAGCAAATGACTGAAGAGCAGAAGGGTTCAGGGAGAGCTCCATGGGTGCAAATATTCTGCAACGAGCTGTGCGGATGGAGGCGGTACGAGGGGGAAGACCACAAAGACGGAAGATCAAGTCCTTTCCTGTGCCAGGTGGCCACGACATACACACCACTCACGAGACAGAACAGGGCCTCGAGCCCAGTCGGCCAGTCTCCCCTCACCCATTTCCCCTTCAATCCTTGGAGAACAGGATAGCTGGACTTCACGTGGGCACATGGCCACCCCCTCCCCACAGGACCTGTTTTCCTTGCGACCCAGTTCTGGCTGATGACTAGGAGAAGTCAAACCCGCAGCTTCCTGAGCGCGCTCTTCGCGTCACAGAGCCGCCGCCAGCTAGTATCACCGGCTCCTCCGTTTGGGAACTTGCTTCTTCCGCATGTGGCACCAAATTTTATTTCTTTAGAGCCCTGGGGTGCGGCGCCACCTAAACAAAGCTTGGAAAAAACTGCCTTTGTTAGAGGAAGCATCCCTGGGCTCCATCCCGGACTCTGAACCTGCAAGTTTCCTTTGTCAGGGTCAGTGATGCAACCTGTTGGACGCCCTTCATCGTGAGCGTACAGTGGGATTCGCCTTTTTTATCTTACAGGGATGCTGTAGGGATAAGAAAGTGCAGATGGAGGGCCTGCCCCCTTTCCACTGAGACGAGCCCTGGCTTCTCGGGGCCAACTCCTGACCCCGGGGGAGCTTGGCGGGGGTAGGCTGCGGTGGCCGTGCTTGAAAACGGCCCAAGGCAGAGCCGGATAAACCATCAAGATGACTGCAGTGGAGCGTGCAGAATGCTTCTCAAAGGGGTGGTGGAAGCACGGTCTGGGGTGTGATCATTAACCGGGAGCCTGTAATTCTGAGCACTGCTTCCTTCATTTGTTACAGGCGAACCCAGAGGGAGACCTGCACTGTCCAAAAGAAACAGGTCAGCTTCTGTAGAGCTTTAAATTTCAAACATGCTGCGACCTGTGAAGTTATTTTTCATAATACATTGAAATTTAATATATACGCAAAATAGCATCATTTCAACATGTACTCCATATCGAAAATTGAGATTTTTTAAAAAGATTTTATTTATTTGAGAGAGAGACAGTGAGAGAGAGCATGAGCGAGGAGAAGGTCAGAGGGAGAAGGAGACTCCCCGTGGAGCTGGGAGCCCGATGCGGGACTCGATCCTGGGACTCCAGGATCAAGACCTGAGCTGAAGGCAGTCGTCCAACGAACTGAGCCACCTAGGCGTCCCTAATTGAGATCTTTTAGGTTCCTTTTTCCAACTCAATCTCCAAAATCTTCAATGTGGACTTTTCACTATGACACATCTCAACTAGGAAATTAAATTTTCACTGGAAATACATAACTGCTATTATAGTTCAGAAAATGCAGCCGTGAAATCACAGATCACATCATCTACGTAACTCCCAACATACTTGAATGCTTTCCAATAACTAAGCCAAGTACTGACGTTTAAAGTTAAATCAATTAAAAGGAAATGCAATTTTAAAGTCCACTCCTCAGTGACACTAGCCACATTTCAGGTACCACAGCTCCACAGGGCTAGTGGCTACCTGACTGGACACAGCAGGTCACGACAGCTACTAAGAAAAATCCTTTGACTGTGGTCTGCAGCATGGAGGGATATGGGGACTTCCCAGGCCAGATGATTCCTCTGTAACTGGTCCTCATGCAGATTTTTAAATTACATGCCCACAACATTTTTTGTCTTAACAAACACCATATATTAATAAATTATCAAAGTTTAAAACTATCTCCTCCTACAAACAGTATTAAGTTTCTTCTTCAAAATTACTTTTCATTATCATGAGCTAGTTTTCATAGTTCTAGATAATGGACCTCAGAGTCTCCAACTGGATTGACTTAGGAGTCCACCTTTACAGCAGGGGCTGTAAATGCAAATTACACACTGAATTTCACAGAGGAGATGGTAGAAAAAAAGACAAAATATCTTTTCAGTAATTTTTCACAGGGATCACTTGTTGAAATGGAATGAGAGTGAAACAATGTATTATTGTATCATTACATATTAAATTATGTTCTGCAATATTAACCTGATGTATATTAAGATATGTTGCAATATTAATTTCACTGGTTTCTTTTTACTCTGTATTGTGGCCACAAGAAAATCACATTGGGGGCCCCCATTCTAGTCCTACTGCACAGCACCCATGGAGATCGTTTCTAGGTGCCTGTAGGCTCCGACAGGCTGATGGTGGTCACCAGATGAAAGCAGACAGTCTGTTTTGGCCACAGGATTCTGGTTTTAATTGTGACCACTGCCAATTTTTAATTATATGCCGTAACATCCTCTTTATTTCTTGACCAATTCGAAACACATTCATTATCACAAACCATTCCAGCTGAAGACTGGCTTTCCCTTGGAAAAAAAAAAGCAATTTTGTGTTTGAAGTTGTTTTAATATTGTGAATCACTAGAAGTTCCATCAGACACCTGAGCAAGGTGCAGGTGAAAGCCTGAGTCTCAGAATGCCAAGGTCATCGGCAGGTCACCCCTGGGGTGAGCAAACAGCCCCAGGCTCAACTCTGGGCTCATTATACATTCTGAGTTTGGAGCTTCCAGGCTCAGCAGGTGGCACAGGTCTCATTTCCAGGTAAGGACCCAGGTTAGCTGAAGCTCCCTCATCTCCAAAATGGGGGTGACCTCAGGATACCGGTGTCCCACTTCCTCACACGTGGCCACAGGAACACAAAGGCAACGATGCAAGTAGCCAGCTTTGTGCAGGAGACAAAACAGCAGAGCTCAGGTCCCACTGGGATGCTAATTAAGAACAAAACACCTTTGCCAGGACTACCATTCGTCACTCTTGTTATTAGCGTTACATTTAAGTCTTCTTTCAGGTCTGGCATTCTCTGCCCCTAACTTTCAGGGAACACTTCATGATTCTAATGACTGAAGCCCCGCCCATTACGCCCATTACACATGGAGAATCAGACCCTGGGGGTGAGGGGGGGCCCACCGCACACCCGTCCTCAGGGACCACAGACAGGTACTCAACGGTCTTTGTTTTAGCAACGGGAGTATCGCCGCAGCCTTCGGTTCACGTGGAACCACTAGCGCCGCCGCCCCCCCCCATTATGGAGCGGGATGAAGAACGAATCCACTCTGGCAGATGTGGGCGCTGTGTGTGCGCACCCCTACATTCTGTGAAACTGAGTTCAAACTCAAAGTCATCGACCTTGACCCACATTCCGAAGAGGCACGTGAGAGAAGTCTGCTGCTCCCCATTCGCGACTTCTGGGCCTACTGCACACCGCAGAACAAAGAAAACTGAGAGTCAGGGGTGCAAGAACAGACAGGAAATGGAATCTTGAGCCGTAAGGAAATGCCCGATATTGGAGAAAATGGCCATTTCTCCATTTCCGTGGATTATCTCACCTACTGACACTCGGCAGGAAATGACTCATTCAAGCCCTGGATAGCCTCTTCCCTAATCAATGTACTTTTGAGCAAAAATGCCCAGGCACCACACTAAGGCACTCCACCTGTCATGCTGTAAAAGGACAGGAGTCCCACCCCCATATTATCACAGCGTTTCTCTGAATAAGGGCTTCACAGAGCTTTAGAAAATGCCATGCCCAATCATCTGATAAAATGGTTCTGTGCTTCACGTGCAGCAGAGTCTGTCGCAAAGTCGATACTCGATTAATTCATTTGTATGAGAAGACATATGTCACCCACATACACACACTCACGCGTATATACACATCCTTCGGAAACACTGAACTTTGGCTAATGACGAGTGGAAACAAACTGACAAGTTTGCCAATTTATAATTATATTTTAAAGATCTTTTATTGGCTAACATAAGAATCTGTGCTTTTCCTACAGCTGTCATTCTATAAAAATACTGACTTTTGATAAGCATTAGGAAATAGGAGATGAGTGGAATGCATGTGTCTCTGTGACTTCTGAACACATCAACTTACATGATAACTGCTGGTCTTACCTCTGGTGCACACAGACTCCTTGAAGGAAAGGGGTTGCACCCATGACATTAAGAAACACATGTGTAGGTATAACCTTAGTAAATTAATTGCTAACGTCCTGCTTTTTGGACAGAGATCCTGTTTAAAAATGCAGTCCTAGGGACGCCTGGGTGGCTCAGTTGGTTAAGCAGCTGCCTTCGGCTCAGGTCATGATCCCAGTGTCCTGGGATCGAGTCGTCCCATATCGGGCTCCTTGCTCGGCAGGGAGCCTGCTTCTCCCTCGGCCTCTGCCTGCCACTCTGTCTGCCTGTGCTCGCCCTCTTGCGCGCTCTCTCTTTCTCACAAATAAATTAAAAAAAAAAAAAAAAATGCAGCCCTAATATGTAAATTCAGTTTGGCTCAACTCAGAGGACTAATGCGCCAGCAAACATCAGAAATGACCCATTTAGCTCAAACTGACACTGCAAATCCTTAAAGCAACTGGCCTTCAAGAAAAATCCAAAAAGCGTCAAGTTCAAAGAATGAACCTAAGGTATGCCTTTTAAAAGGGCCTTTGTCCAAATCACAGGGGAAAAAAAATGCAAATGGCTGACCAACAAGATAAAATAGTCCACCTCATTAGTAATCAAAGAAATACATATATAAAGATGCCACGCATTCCCAGCTCAGCGACCACAATCGTGGGAACTCCCTGAGAGGGCTGTCTCCCCCACCCCGCCCCCCCTCCCCGCCCCCAGTACTATACAACTGGACGAACCTTTCAGGAAAGCAATTTGGTAATCAGTCTCAAGAGCCCTACAATTCTACTTCAAGCAAGCTATCCTAAAGCACAAACTGGAAGCGAACTGAATCTCCAACTACGTGTATTCCGTAAACTACAGCACATGCACGTGACAGGAGAAATGCACACAAATATGTTCATTAAATGCTGGTAGACGACCCATGCTTCCTCCGGAAGCTTAAGTGGAGAGGAGCATGAGACAGCGGAACACACAGACGGCTACACACGCACATGAACAGACATTTGGGAGAAAATACACCAGAACACTGAAGGGGAACTTCCACGGGTGGGTTTAGAGGAGTCTAGTTTCTTTCCATGCTATTTTATTTTTTCAAATTGCTCACATTATTTTTTAAAATCAGAAAAGAGTTATGAAAACCCTGGCACGCAAAGAACAATTAGTAGGTTCCACATCTGGTATTAACAAGACACATAAGATAGCTATTCACCTATTTCTTCCTTTCCTAAGAACATCAACGATGCTTTTCCTTCTATCACGTGATGTGTTGGGGCAATTCTTTTTTTTTTTTTTTAAAGATTTTATTTATTTATTTGAGAGAGAGGCAGTGAGAGAGCATGAGCGAGGAGAAGGTCAGAGGGAGAAGCAGACTCCCCGTGGAGCTGGGAGCCTGATGCGGGACTCGATCCCGGGTCTCCGGGATCATGACCTGAGCCGAAGGCAGTTGTCCAACCAACTGAGCCACCCAGGTGTCCCTGTTGGGGCAATTCTTTTCTTCCCTAGGAATACATGCACCAACCTCCTCTGAGTCACCTTTTTGGAGTTTTATGATGCTCAAGTCTATAAACACTACATTAAATATTTATGATTGATATTCACTGCTTCTAAAAATACACAGAAGAGAAAGTCTCTTAACAAGGCCTCCAATTTGATTTTCTCGCTGAATTAAACCGGCACCGTGCACCCCGCAGACGTGCTGACAGCTGCCCACAGGCCTGGAACTCACTGCGCTGGGGTTCCCTTCCTTCCCCGCGGGCCCAGGGGCCTCCCTGCCAGAGCCTGAACCCGACGTCCCATGAAGACCCCGTGTCCACCGGGCCCAAACCTGCTCGTGCCAGCCGGACCAGGTAAGTAAACTTGTGAAAAGTAATTCAATACTGTATCAACCTACAAACTGGGCACGCAAAACTCTCTTCTCCCAGAGCTACATCAGATGCTGTGCTGCAGTGAGGCCAACCCAAGACAGACCGCGAGACACAAATGTGTCATCACAACAGCTGTAGGGCGGACAAGGGCGAACAGGTGTGGGAAGGGGCCACAAATTCGTGGGTGGATTTTACACAGAAATGCTTCCAGAAACCTCTCCCAGTTCCCACTTCCACCTTAAAGAAGCCAACACTGGAGAGGATGAACCACAGGTTCAGCTTATGACAAGAGTTGACCCAGATCTGCAGTTAAGAAAAAGCTCTACCTCTTCTGGCTGGTAAATGAGCTTGCACTTGGTGTACTTTAACCTAAAGCACAAACAATCCCCAGTGAAGCTTAACACGCGTGCCCAGAGCGTGGGCTCGGGAAGGACGGCGCATGGAAAGGAAGGACGGTAACTGCAGAGTCGAGAGCCCCGGCACCCACCACCAGGAAGCAACCGGGGCGGCGTATCAGACGTACGGCATGGGGACGCACACACCCCTGACAGCACGTGAGTGGAGGGCACTTGACCTCTGTGGGTCTCTGTCCCCAAAACTCACTACCCGAATCTGACCCAGTGAAAAACATCAGCCAAACCCAGACTGAAGAACGTTCTACAAGATGCATGACCAGCATTCCTCAAGATGATCAGAGTCGTTAAAAAAAAAAAAAACAGAAAAAACAACGCAGTCTGAGAACCTGTCACAGCCCAGAGAACCAGAGAATGTAAGGAGAAAGCACGACTAAACTCGATATGCTGCCCAGGGTGGGATACTGGCCCAGAAAAAGGACAAGAATGTAAAAATGGGTGAGACCTAAAAAGAAAAGTCTGAGACCACATTCCACATTTTATTTACATTTTAAGACTAACTTTAATCTCAAAATCACATATCCATACACCTATTTCCTTTCTGTTGATTTTACTTAAATGCATGGTTTCTCAAACAAAGACTGTAAACAAATATTTACCGTGTCTGTCACATGTAACACACGGAAACGGCTTTTAGCAGAATTTATCGACCTCGCCACCCCCACCCCCCGGCAACATTTTTTATTATAAATACAGGTATCAAAACAATCCTGAACATCTTTTTGCTATTACTAGGAGTCAGCCCCCCCACTGCTTCAAAAATTAACAGATTTTGTGACAATATTTATTGTACCTGCTACTTCAGACAATTTCGGCTGAAGTTCTCATTAAGCAAGACAGACACAAAGCCTGCCACTTCTGTTTTTCCTTCTTGAGACGTGTTTTTACTTTTCAGAAACACACATGCTTCCACAGCATCGGCCTCGTCTCTCCATGCTTTCATCTTGTAAGCCTGAATTCCACTTTGAGTACTCCAGGTTTATGCTTAAATGATAGTGCCTTAACAGAGGAAAAAGAATTGTGCTGCATTTTTCCTCCTGCAACCTGAAAACATAATGGTGTACACATATTAAATATATCCTTACGAATGTCCAGGTCATGTTTTCCATGAATTCATAGAATTCTTTCACTTAATGTGTGGGTATTTTTGCATTGTGAAATTTAATCAAGACATTAACATGAGTAGAAGGAGGCTGATGTAAGACAAGTTTGAGATCCACTAAAATCAACTGCCGTAGGTTTATCCTTCTGGGGCTGTGGAAGCTTCGTATTTTCTTTGGACATCACTAGACGTCTTGGCTCTTGAAGTACAACTCTAGGGCTATGTGAATTGTGCCGTTCTGCTAACATTGCTATGCTGCGGGCATCCACCATTCCACTGGAATTATTAATCCCATTCATATTCATTCTGGTTACAAATCTACGTGATGGAGGAGTTTCTGGGTATTTAGTTCCACATTCTACTTTCGGCTATGTATTGTTTCCATAATTTGTCCTTGGTGGCCCAATAATCATGCCTGTCTACCTTTTAAGTGTCGTATCTTCATCATCTTCAAGGCCCCAGCTAACCATACCATCACCTACTCCTTTTTGTCCCTCTCCGAGTTCTTCCAACAAGCGAAAATTACAAGGAACATTATCTCCTGTGGGGACCACCATCTTCTCCCACAGTCCTGATGAAAAGCTTTACAATAATGTATAGGAACAGCATTCCTTGTGATTCCCTGGTGCTCTCTGATACCGACCAGCTCCGGGTGTCCAGTCCGCAGGTGAGATGGCTCGTCCATGCCTGCAAGAGACCGTCACAGAAGCAGTGGCGCCTGTGAGCCATAGCATGCCTGACTTTACCAGGGAGAGAACCTGTACACATACACGAACCAACCAACCCAATCTGGGTCAACAGATTGTTACTGAGGGCTGCCACCTAGAACTCATTCCTAGTGATGAGTCGGGGTCACCGCTAATCCTCAACACATCAAAGAATGCTAGCCTTTCCCGGAAAAAACACCTACCCACTCTTACCAAATTACAAGTCTTATACAGGTCTCCCATTTCCACCATTCAAAACGCCCTTCTATTTATTATTCTGTTTTTATTTCCAACTTCCCCAGCCCCCGCCTTAACCCTCTGGATTATTCCGGTTAGCCAGACTTGAATAGCAGGGATGAAAATCCTTCAAGGATAAAGGGTAGAGCAAAAAGGAGGAAATGCCCTTCAAGAGCCGGGCCTCAGGGTCAGGACCGCTAACAGTAAAGTCTGGCACCCCCAAGCTTCAGGCCAAAGCAACTGGCCACATTTAGGGCAAGGTAAGGCCTTCCCATTTAGCACCAGAACTCGAAAGTGCAGGTGAATATATCACCTGGAAGTTTCTGACCTTCCCGATGCTGACAGACACCATGGGACCTGGCTCCTGCCTATGATGTCCTGGGGCTCAGAGCACTGGGTCTGGAGCTGTCCACTCAGGAAAGGCACTCCCCTCGCTGCACTGCAGCTGCCTTGTCCAGAAAACACAGGAGCCAGACAAGAATCTTAAGATCCCTTCTCAACTCGAAAATCAGGATCCTATGAAATGTTCATTGACTCATTTTGAGTGTCCTAATTTGTAAAATGGAACTCCATTTCTCTACCAGGTTCATTTCTCTACATCTGATGTGCCTTAAATTACTGTTGAAAACCCCCTTTATTACTCTATTCCATCCTCTACAGCCACATCTCCAGAGCGTTGCCCAACGCCTGGTACACAGTTCTCAATCAGTATCTCCCGAAGGAATGAATGAATGAATGATTCTAATGCTGCATGAGCAAAGAGCAACAGACATGCTATCATCTTCGAAATCACGAGTAAGAGAGAAGATTTTGTACAGTATGGTACTGACACAAAAATAGATACACAGATTAATGGAACAGAATGGAAAGCCCAGAAATGAGCCCATGATTCTAGTCAAATCATCTGTAACAAAGGAGGCAAGAATATGCAGTGGGAAAAAGTCTCCTCAAGAAATGTTGTTGGGAAAACTGAACCGCTATGTGCAAAAGAATGAAACTGGACCACTTTCTCACCATACATCAAAACAAATTCTAACTGGATTAAAGACCTAGATGTGAGAACTGAAACCATAAAACTCTTCAAAGAAAACAGAGGCAGTAATCTCCTGTACACTGGCCTCAGCAATATTTTTCTGAATATGTCTCCCCAGGCAAGGGAGATAAAAGCAAAAATAAACAATCGAGACCACATCAAACTAAAATGCTTTTACACGGCAAAGAAAACCATCAACAAAATGAAAAGGCAAAACAAAACCTACCGAAAGGGAGAAAATATTTGCAAGTGATATATCCAAAATGGGCTCAATCCAAAATACGTAAAAAACTCACACAACACCAAAAAGACAAATAATCCAATTAAAAATGGGCAGTGACATGGGCACCTCTCCACAGCAGACATTCAGATGGTCAAGAGACACATGGAAAGATGCTCCACTTCACCGATCAAGAAAATTCAAGTCAAAACCACAATGAGATACCATCGCCTCACACAAGCTAGAATGGCTAGAATGAGAAAGAAACAGCAATTGCTGGCGAGGATGTGGAGAAAAAGGAACCCTCGTGCACTGTGGTGGGAATGCAAACTGGTGTGACCACTGTGGAAAACAGTATGGAGGTTCCTCGAGAAACTAGAAACAGAAGTCCCATGTGGTCCAGTAATTCTATTCTGGGTATTTAGCTGACGAATCCAAGAACACTAATTTGGAAAAGGTATAAGCACCCCTATGTTTATTGCGGCATTATTTACAATAACCAAGATAGGAAGCAGCCCAGGTGTCCACCAACAGATAGTGAAGATGTGGTATATGCGCACGCTGGAAAACTACTTAGGCATAAAAGAGTGAAATCTTGACGTTTGTGACAACGTGGCTGGACTAAGAGTGTACTAGGTGACATGAAATCAGCCAGTCAGAGAAAGACAAATACCACACGATTTTGCTTCCATGCGGAATCTAAAAAAACAAAATGAACGAACAAAAAACAGCAATAAAAAAAGAGGAGACTCACAAATACAGAGAACCAACCAGTAATCAGCCAGAGGGCAGGGGCTTGGGGGTACAGACGAAATAGGTAAAGGGGATTAAGAGGCACCAACTTCCAAAGTACAGCATGAATAAGGGACAGGGATGATCCATACAGCATAGGGAATAGGGTCAATAACAGTGCAACAGCTTTGCCTGGTGACAGACCGTACCTACACTGATCGAAGTAGTTCCTAACGTGTGGAACTGCTGAATCGCTATGGTGTACACCTGAAACTAATATATGTCAACCACACTTGAATTAGCAACAGAAATTTTACAGAATTTTCGAAAGAGATAAAATTCCATAAACTTTGGGAATGTTTGGGGGACAAAAAGAAATCTCCTGAACTTTTCTTTCGTTAACTCTGCATAGAAGACAGTAAGGAAGGTAATTCAATTTCAGTGTCTTGAAAGGTAAAGATCAACATTTCCTAAATGTCTTGGGGCAGCAAGAGCATGTGGACGGGCAGCAATCCTGACAGTAACTGGAAGACTAACAGGGATACACAGTGAAGATGGGCACTGGCAAGGCTCACTCAAGAAATGTTTCCATTCGACTGGAGGGAAAAAGATTTGTCTCTCCAAGAATACAATTAAGAGCACAAAATAAGCACATAGTCATTGTTCTTTGACTGACTACTCTGTAGTAAAGTGAGAGTCTTTATAAGCTTCTTTCTAATGGTTCCAAAGCTCATGCCATGGGCATGGCTAAATAAAAAAAGAATTTCTCCAGCATTTAAAAAAAAAAAAGATTTATTTATTTATTTGGGGCGGGGGGTGGCAGAGGGAGAGAGAAAGAGAATCTCAAGCAGACTCCCCACTGAGCGCGAAGCCCAGCAGGGGATTCAATTTCACAACGCCGAGATCATGACTGAGCTAAAATCAAGTCCGACACTTAGGTCCAACTGAGCCACCCAGGTACCCCTCCAGAATTTTTTGATAATCTGTAATGTACTCAAAGGAGTCATCTCTAACCAAGACGCCAATTGATGGTATAAAAGGCAGAGTGCTGTGGTAGGCAGCCTCGTAGATGGCACCCAATGAGCCCACCTCCTGGTATTCAAATCCTGGCCTATCCCAACCCACATCTGGCAAGGTGGGTCCGTTTGGCCAACAGAACACAGCGGAATTGATGGTATATTGCTTCTGCAATTAGGTATGAAATGACTATGGTTTTCAGCACTTTCTAATCTCTTTCTCTCCAATCCCTCTTCCCCTCTATGCCCATTTTTCTCATATGGATCACTCACTCTGGGAAGAAGCCAGGAAATGAGCGGCCCTACAGAGGAACGGAAGCTTCCTGCCAACTTGCACATCCATGAATGAGCTTGGAATGGATCCTCCAGCTGGGAGAATTTTCACAGATCACAGCCAGAGCCGACAATGGGACTACAACTCACGAGACACCCTGGACCAGACCATCGGGCTCATCTGTACTTGGATTCCTGACTCTCAGAACCAGTACGAGATACTAAGTGTTGGTAACTTTCAGCTGTTGACCGTAGGATTATTTGTTACACAGCAACTGATAATGAATGCAGGGGCTGAAACCAGAGTAAACTAGGAGAAATGAACGAACATGGCCTAGAAACTAACCCCATCAATCCACTCCCTACCCACCCCCACTCTGAGCCAATAATTACTATTTAATTCTACTTGCTTGCCTTCAGGAAAGCATACAAAGACCCAAACTAAATGGATCTATCTTGCCGCCATCAATTAGTTGGGTTTTTTTTTTTGTTTTTTTTTGAGACTGAGAGACAGCATGGAGTGGGGGGTGGGGGACGACACGGTGCGATACAGAAGAAGAAGGAAAAAGGGAATCTCAAGCAGGCTCCACACCCAGTGCAGAGCCCAAGATGGGGATCCATCCCATGACCGAAGCCAAGACCAAAACCGGACGCTTAACCCACTGAGCCACTCAGGGACCCTCCAACGGCTCTCTTTTAAGAGTAAAATCTGCACCTATTGGGTAAGTCACTTCCCCCCCAGATGCATGCAGCCTTAGAAACCAGACGGATGGTTCCTTCCCCTAAGTCCCCAGCGAATACCTTGCTCCCCTCAGCTCAGCATATGTCCAAATGGTACAAGCAGTAGTTCTCATCAGATCAGAGGACAAGTTCCTGCTGCAAGTTCTTGGTTTCCTACGAGGTAAATCCTAAACTCGGCTGATTTACTTGAGCAGATTCCTGACATGGAGACTCAAGGAGCTGGGCTGCATTTTGCAGCAGCGCAGAACAGCACCTTTACCCAAAAGAGTCCCTTCATGGCTTTAAGCTACTTATGTTACCTCATGTAATAGAATTTAGACTTTTTACCTCCAAAGCAGAATCCTAGTTTGTTTGGCTGCCTTTTTCATGAGTCTGACACTAATGGCCGGAATGGACAGAACTGGCGGATGCATACACGCTCTAATTGGGACTCTAATTATGAAGCGGGATCTTGTCTGGGGAGAGTAATTATGATGCGGAATCATATTCCCTGTTGAGAAAACTGCTACTGGAAGCCGATCCTCCAGGGGCCCCGTCCGTCTCCCAGGGCTGAATTCGGGGACATAACACCCGGGTCACCTCCTGTTTACTATCTGAAGCCACCAACGCTGCACAGAGGGGGAAATTCCCAGGTCCAGGTTTCACCTTTCACGCTCTGAAACCTGCAAACACAGAGCATTCTTGAGCAGATGTGTTGTTCAACACGCTTCCCTCAGAAGAGCCAGAGAGTCCTCAAAGACGTCTGCCTCCGCATCGAAGACTCACCCACGGTGTCATTTCTTTCAGAGAAAACTGGCCTAGACGCCACGGACACGCCTCCAGATTCCAGGCACCAAGACCCCATGGGCACAACTGTCCCTCTTCCTGCCCCACCCTGGCTAGAACAAGGGGGGGCTGTGCTCAGAACTCCCAGGCTCTACCCCCCCGCCCACCGGCGGCCAGGGGCCTTGAAGAGTCCTTGCTGTGTGGCTGGATCATGCAGTATTCCAAGGGACAAGGCAAGTGGGCCCACAGAGGACACTGTCACCAGGACCCGGGCTCATTCCTCCTGTTCGGTCGTCCGAAGAAGATTCGTCATGCAGCATGACGGAGCGGGTTCCCAGGCTGAAGGTCCGAGTCCGCGCACGCAGCCGTGAAGCGCACACGCCAGAAACGCCACCCCGTGCCTCTGGGAACAGTGATCATCCAAACCTCCCCTCCTGAGGGACAGACTGCTGGAATCTGAGGACCCCTGGTAGAGAAACACGAAATAAAAAGTCCCCGAGTACATTCTAGCCTCTGCCTGGCTTTTGACCTCATCGCTTGACTATGCTCCTGGGTACAAAGACTGAGCAGCCTTGACCCTTCACCGAACACTGCACTTGGAGCACTGTCGTATTTACAGCTGATTTTATTAAAGACAAAGAATTTTTAATTGGGCCTCTTCGCTTGCCTTGTAAAAACGTCCAGTGGCCACGGGCATGCATCAGGTGTGGCTGGGTGGTCAGCTTGGAGTGGGGGGTCAGCAGGGGGTCTGGGAGAGGAAGGGCGTTGTGGGATGAAGTGTGGGGGACGATCTCTACTGCAGGTTGAACTGTGTCTTCCCCAAAACAGAGGTTGCAGTCCCAACCCCCCTGCACTGCAGAATGAGATCGTATTTGGAAATGCGGTCATCGCAGATGGAATTCATCAAGATGAAGTCATACAGGGGTGGGGTGTGCCCCTGATCTACAGGGCTGCTGTAAAGACAGAGACACACAGAGAAGGCAGAGGAGAGAGCGCTAGGTCTGCAAGACCAGGAGCGCCCAGGGTTCCTGGCAGCCCTGGGAAGCCAGCAGAGAGAGAAATGGAAGGATCCTCTCCCCCAGGGCCTCCTTCATTCCAAGGGTGGGTGGCCTCGGTGACACCCTGAGGTCAGACTTCGGTGCTCCAGAACCGAGAGAGAGTAAGTCGTTGCTGTTTTAGGCCACGCAGCATGTGGCACACTGTTACGGCAGTCCTCGGGGACCGACACAACCACTAACCGTGGGCGTGGCTCTTACTCTCTCGGCAAACTGCTGGGAGGCAAAGGCGCCTCTGGCTTTGGTCCTACGTGGGACCTCGGCTGTCCCCACTCGGACAGACGCCCCAGCTCAACAGCACTGACGTGGGCCTCCACCTTTCCCTTCCTGTGCGGGGACACACCTCGGGTTCAGGTGGGCCTGGAGAGAGAGCACTACCAGATGTCAAATGACAGACTTCATATGCTAGGGCTTCCAAATGTTGTCCAGAAATACACACACACAGGCATGTTTTACATGACTGGTTTCCATATATGTGTCCACACGTACAGCTTCCGCTTTTGTAAAACAGTGCGATTTTTACTGTATTTATAAAAATCACTAAATAATTATTCTGAAAACAAAGGTGGTGCTGTGGGTTCCAGACCAGTAAGAGAGACGCTGGAACTACAGCTTAGCCTGGCCCCCAGGGTCTGTGACAGCAAACCACAGAACGGATGAGAAACCATTACCATAATGAGCTCTTTCTCCAGTCCCAGTAATGAGTCCGCTTGAAGAATTAATTAGAAATTCTGAAATGGTTTCCCTTAAAGGAGAAAGACTGGTCTGTCTGGAAGAACAGTAAGCAGCGCGAGTCTGTAAGCACGCGTTTCCACCTGCTCTCACCCTCACCGCTGAGGACGGCTGAAAAGAAAGGAATCTTCATTTACTCCGAGGTCTCTCCAGTGTGTCATTCCACACACACTGTGGCTTTACAGCGACTGCTGGCATGTGCACGACAAACGTTGCAGGATCTAATCAAGAACTAAGTTTGCCTTCACAACCTCTGAATCTACAGTTCCTCACGCAGCCAACGGCAACCGGTTATTAGGGACCATAAGAGACAAGGGGCGCCTGGCCCGCTCCGTGGGTGGAGCGTGATTCTTGGTACGGGGTTGTGAGTTCGAACCTCACGTTGTGGGTGTAGATGTTACTTAAAAATGAAAGCTTAAAAAAAAAGAAGAAAGGGGGAAAAAAGCCTTAAATCACCTACAATCCTCACCTCTACAAAAGGAAAAAATATGGTCTATTACCGTTAAATGGCAGCTGCCTTATTAGAATTGAAATTCAGTGAGTTTGTATGCACCTGTAATCGACTTTACCCAATACTTGGCATCCATTTCGTGTGAAAGAAATCACCTTTTGACGATCTAGTTCGTCCGCTGTCATTTAAAAATATACTGACGTCCAACTTCAGGGTGATACATTCAAAGCAGAGGAGCCCCATGTCCAGGATCAGTCACTGCTCACGATTCAATTTCACCACAAAGCTCCGTGAGCCAGGAATTCTCAGATCAAGAAGAAGGGTTTGTGAGATGGACAACACGTTGCTGGAAATCGCTCTGCTTGCTCAGAGAACTAGTGGCAAGAGAGTATCCAAACACAATAAAAGAAAAGGAACTTGAAGACGTATCCAGAATTTGTATTTCATGGCTATGAATACTCTGCTTCACAGTCCCGAAGTCACGTAACTTAGCTTTAGTGCCAGTATGAGGCATTCTAGAAAGTTCTATGTATGAGAACCACACAGAGCACCAAATACTATTGTGCTCCCTCAGAAAGGTAACACGTGTGAAATAATAAAAGGAAAAGAAGAAAATCACCTGCTCATCATGCCTTTAACCTCCTGTACACATATTTCTGTCTGACACAGGCACAAACGTGGAGGCCGGGCTGCAATCCCAGTGCCTTGTTCACTGTGATTTCATCCCCGAGCTATACTTCTGGGAGCTGTGGCTAGGTCTGCCTTGACTACTTGCCTCCAGAAACAAGCTCAGTCCTTACAGAGGCTGCCCAAAGCTGGACAGCTATCACCTCACCTTTGCTATTCATGGAATGAAGAGAAAAACAAAACTCTCTTGTGTACCCTGCCTGGGGAGGACATTCCTGACAATCCTTGCCCACCACATTCCCCCCTTCCTGAACAGCTCCACAGAGACCGCACGTGGCCACGAATCCTGGCCCTATTTGACCCAGATGTCCACACTGGCCCAACCGTGAGCATAGAGGTTCGCTGAATGCGAATGTTGACTGCATGGGTATCGCCCCCCAGGCCCTGAACACCACCCGCCACATTTGTGCGACGGTCCATCACTAATGTGTTCTCCCAGAGACTCGGACTCATACTGCCAGAAGTTAACGCCCCAAAACACAGATTTATGACATCATCCTCTACTGAGCAAAACGTCCAGTGATCCCCCACGCATAAGTAATCAAGTCCACATGTCCTGCCTGGTTTGTTCCCTCCATCAAGAGGAACCTTTGCTTCCTCCTCTGGAGAAAATTTCATTCTGGAAAGGTCCAGTGGGAACGCCAGTGCGTTCCTAAAGCCTGTCACCCTCTAGAGCAGACTCAGACCTCCGCTCTGCTCCCACAACAGTCAGGGGTCTGCCCGTGTTCAGGCCTGTCCTAGCCAATCCAACCCCATAAAAAATTAAGTTCCCTTTATTGGTGTGACCGTCCGTGCATGATACACACGAGAGCCTCAGGAGGTGTTGGCTGCGCGGAATCAAAATCTGTCATCATTACGTCATTACCACTCCAGGAAGAAGCATGGCTTTCCACAGATCTAAGCCCAACACAGCTAGGCTTGTGGGCCTCTTGGGTTTAAGGACTCAGTAAGTACGTGTCAACAAGTGTTTCCATCTGGGGTCAGAAAGGATCGTCATCATTACCCACGTGGCGAGGGGAGTCTCCTTGTGTTACAAAGGAGGATACCACTGTCTGCAGTATTTTTTCCTGCTCGACCTCCACCATAGGTAAGTTAAAAGCAGATGAAATCCTAGTGAGCTTGCCTGATCCAACTGAAAGAGACAGAGCACAGCCTGCCCTTGACTTCCCACCGTGGACAGGGTTTCACGCGCCCACCAACAGCAAGGAGTCACAGAGTGCCCTGGGGTCTCTCCTCTCCCCCGTGCTTCTCTGGGGTGCATAAGTGATCACCAGTGCCAGAGAGATGAGTGCCGCTCCCTTTTAGGGATTCCCCCACAAAGGAAGCGTCAGCCATGCCCCAAGAAGGCCAGCGCCCGTGACCTTTCCTGAAAGGAGACCGTCCCCGGCAGCTCCTCCCACACTCCGGCTTGCACGGGGCTCCACAGAACAGGTGCGGGAGGGCTGGTCCTCGCGCTCTAGTTCTTCACCCACATTCGGGCAAAACCGGCTCTGAGCAGCTAGAGGACGGTCGGCAAACACACGCTTGATTTTCTAGTAACAACTACTGCTTTCCTGTGAACCCAAGAGGGTTGAGGCCACCCCAACAGTAAAAGGAAAGAGGAACAAGGTCCATGCCAAGGCTCCTGTGTGTTGTCTACAGGAAGACCACTGGCCATCAAGTGCACTCCTCCTGGAGACTCACGTCCTGCTCTGGTCCCATAAAACTCCAGGTTATCTGCCCACAGCGTCTGTCTGTCTTCCACCTCAAATGTCTGGGAGTGCACGCCGAGCACCCGGCTTGTGATAGAGAGCGACCTTTTCCCTCCCAGTGTGATCCACTCTGCACCCGCACTTCCAGGTTCCGCTGCATCCGGGATCTGCTCCGAAAGCCGGGCCACCGACTACCAGCGCGATGTTACTGCTACGTCTAAAATGATGAAGATGAAGAGAAACAAAGAACCTCATTGCCTCGAGCTCCAGTATCTGATGTGTTTCCTTTTCTCTTTTTTAAATTTTATTTATTTATTTGACAAACAGAGATCATAAGTAGGCACAGAGGCAGGCAGAGAGAGAGGGGGAAGCAGGCTCCCCGCGGAGCAGAGAGCCATGTGGGGCTCCATCCCAGGACCCTGAGATCATGACCTGAGCCGAAAGCAGAGGCTTAACCCACTGAGCCACCCAGGCGCCCCTAATATGTTTTATTTTCTAATCAAGATATCATTTGTCAATCACATATTCTTGTCTTAAAAATTTTTATTTATTTGGGGTTTGGGGGGGGAAGGAGGAGGTCCCAAGCAGACTCCACCTCGAGGATCAATCTCACATCTCTGAGATCAAGACCTGAGCCAAAACCAAGAGTCGGACACTAAATTGAGTGAACCACCCAGGCGCCCCTCCATCACAGAAGGGCGCCCCTCCTACCTGTGAGCAAGATCTGTAACGTATTCAGGGGCAGCTTGGTTTCTGGTTTTTGTTTTTCAGTTTTGGGGAGGGAAACTCACAACCAAAAATCGACTGTGAGTTACAAACAAGGCACGGAATCGGCTGCACCGCGAGTGGGAATATGGTCAGAGCCACACATGGGAATGGGGAGAGAAGACAGACAACAGTGGAGACTTCTGAAAATCAAGGGACCTGTCCATAAAAACTTGAAGATCCAGGGCTCACTACGTCTGACAAGGGAATACACCTGCTCTCGTACCTCCGTGGCCCCCTTGTGCCCGTTCACTGCCATGACCCTACCGCGCTCAGAAAACCCCTCCTCCAGCCATCCCAGCCAGGCCGTTCCGCGGAACCCGGCAGCACAGCGCACAAGAAGAGAACAGAACCATCTGATGCACAATGTTACAGGCTGAATTACGTTCTCCTGAAAAGATACACTGAAAACCGAACTCCCAGGACCTCACAACGTCCCCTGATCTGGACATGGGGTCTCTGCACAAGGCATCAAGTGAAAGGAAGAACAGTATTCCTGTTCCTCTCCACTGCTGTAGACTAAAGGGCTGCCAACGATTCCTGGGTACCCTTCACGTACTAGAAGACATGGAAAGGCGAGAACCAGTGTCATAGTTTCACAGGGCAACCAGACCAAAGGGACACAAGCTGGGACACTGAACAGAAATGTCTCCCGTCACGTTCTGGAGTCCGGAAGTCAGAGATCGAGCTTGCGAGAATCTGCTGCAGGCCTCCCATCTTGGCTCCTGGAGTCTGGGAGTCCGAAATCAAGCTGTCGGCAGGGTTGGCGCCCTCGGAGGGGGAGGGAAGGAAGACCCGTTGCAGGCCTTCTTCACTCATGGACGGCTATCTCCATGCTCACATGCACCTGTGTCCAAATGTTCTCTTTTTATAAGGCCCAGTCGTACTGGATCAGGGCCCGCCCCAACGGCCTCACTAACTTGATTCCTCCTGTAAGACCCTATCTCCAAAAAGGTGACATTCTGAGGTGCTGGCAGTTGGGACTCCAATGTATTTTCAGGGTGTGTGGGTGGGGGGGGGGATACCCTTCTGTCCACACTGAACAGTGACACAAACTATTTGATTTCTAGAGCCCTGTTAGTGGCGGTAACAGCACACACACAGGAGACCACTGTTTAGAGACAGGATTAGGGCTGCCTTGTAATTCCTTCCCTGGCTTGCTCTTTAGGAAAACCTCTGGGTCTACATCTCTAGGATCCAGGCTATGCCAAGGGCTATCCCACCAGACAACTCCTGAAGGACACTTGTAACTCGAGGACTGCTCGACTGAAGCATTTTCTATAAATGAGCATATCATGCATTTCTTTCTTTTAAAAAACGCATTCTGTCAGTGTCTGTGGCTTCTGGCATTTAGAATATATGACGGTCTGTGGGCAGCTGAGTATGCGTGTGGGCTAGAGGACTGTGGGAGAGTGGGCCGTTGTTCCTAATTAATATCTTTGGGAGGAAAAATGTGTACACAGTTTCATAAAGAAATTAAAAGTGAAGAATTCCATAGGGTCTTAAGAACATCAGTGGTAAAGGCCCTTGATCCTCTGAAAAGATAATAAAACTCACATTCTAAAATAATGCCTAAAGTCCAAGTCTTTGAAAAGATGGCTCTTCCTTTCCTACTGACACTGAGTCTGTCTTTCTACCTTGTTTTTCCCTGAATCTCCCATCCACTTAGGTCTCAGCTCTCCTCCCCAACAATTAGTCTCGTATGACTTTTTCCTTATGAATATTTGAGAACCAATGTTAAAAATTTATAGCCTCCACCCAGCTACTTATAACGAGGTACTGTGGCCCCGATTATGGTCACAGGCAACCACAGGCCATGAGGCCTCAAGGTCCCGCAGCATATTCCTAAATCTTCCCCAAAGGAGTGGTGGGTGGGAACTGCACGAAGACAGGCGAGCATTACATCAGCTCTCTCTGCTTGCGTGGATGTCTGCACCACGTGTAGCTTTAAGTGCGAGCAATCAGGACCACGGGACCACTTGGGGCACGGCACGGATTATGACACGTGCGTCGGAGAGAACCATCTGCCCCTAGAGTTACATCAGGCAAGTTCTGCGCTGGGGGGAGTTTTCTGATGAGTTTTCGTTCTTCCGCACGTCTCATGTCCACGTGATTCACATGACCACCAGCCTCCATGAGCGACTTCAAAGTGACACCTAAAATAATGTAAAATCTACACCTCTCACCGGACTCGTCGATCCAAGTGTGTGCATCTCCAGAGACGACGACTGAGGTCCAGGGCTGTGTCAGTGGGTAGCACTCTGGGTGGGCGAGGATGGAGAACCTCAGGGTTCGACTTCTGCCCTCAGCCCTGCCATCTCTAGGAGCCATCTACACGCCCCTGAACTCCAGAGACCAAGAAGAGAGGGCAGAGCATTCAACAGGGGACAACCTCAGAGCCTCAGAGTTTAGGGCACTGGTTCCCAAGCAGGGTGATTATGGGGCCGGAGGACATTCGGCAATGTCTGCCAACATTCTGGGATGTCCCAAGCAGAGGGGATCAGTGGCCCCCGCACACACGGGATGAATTACGATCTGTGCTGAGGCAGTCCTTTCCACTGGAGGGCTGAGCAGCGTTCCCGGGCTCCACCCAGCAGAGGTCAGAACCATCCTCCCTTAACAACCAAAGTCTGGCCAGAGACCACCAATCGGCCCGAGGGGGTTCAATCCACCCAGCTGAGAACTTAGTCTAGGCGAATGGCTGACTTCCTGGACCTCCTGTTTGTTTTCAAAGATTTATTGATTTGAGAGAGAGAGAGAGAGAGAGGAGGGGAGGGGCAGAAAAAGGGAGGAAGAGAAGCAGACTCCACTCAGCACAGAGCCTGACACAGGGCTCAATCTCACGACCCTGAGATCTCGGCCTGAGCCAAAATCAAGAGCCTGACGTTCAACTGAGCCGCCCAGGTGCCCCATGACCCCTTGTTTTCTATGGATACTCGGATTCAGAGGGTCGGCTTTTTGCATCATTAATTATACAAATTTCTTGTCTTCCCTACTCATCACAAACAACTCGAGAGAAGGAAACAATGACACCACCTCTAGTTGTTTTAAAGTTGGTTTTTTTCCCCAAAACTTCACATCTATTGTTCAATAATGAAGGTACACATTTGCCTGCAATATTCTCCCACGTTGATGAATGCAACAGTTTGTTCCCTTCCATAGGCTACAGTGTCTCCTTGTGATTTTGCTTACAAAATAATTTATTTCACTTAGCGCAGGTGAATGGTAAAATGTCACCAAATCTACAGAGGGAAAAAACCCACAGGTGCAGGGTTTCTGCATAATTTGATTTTTAGCTCTCAAGGTTAAGAGAATGGCTTTATGTAAACAGTTTATTTTTTTTTTAAAGATCTTATTAATTTATTTGACAGAGAGAGACATCAGGAGAGGGAATACAAGCAGGGGCAGTGGGAGAGGGAGAAGCAGAGCAGAGAGCCCAATGCGGAGCTCGATCCCAGGACCCTGGGTCACAACCTGAGCTGAAGGCAGATGCTTAACTGAGCCCCCCAGACGCCCCAATGCAAACAGTTTCAAAATTAAAACAAAACTACCTAGAACTCCAGGCACCACATCTTGCACACGTACTGCACGACTTCTTGGTGCATTCTTTCAAGCACAGCGTCACACGTCCTCAGCTGTGAGGTGGCCACTGGCCACCGGGGCCGAACCTCAGCTGTGAAAATCTGGCGCCCCTACAAACACGTGCTGGTAGCCACCCACCGGGGAACCGCTGCACGTACAAAGAAAAGTAACTTTAATTTATAAGCTGTGCTCGTTTGCACCGAGGGCTTTCAATTCTTAAAATGCCCTAGGGATTCAAGTCATGATTAAGAATTTTCTTTCATCTGCAACTCCCTCTTCCTAAAAGCCAGCAGGACCATGAACAGAAGGACACCTGACTCGTCATGGTAAGGAGCGCTGCAGTCAGGGACTCTATTAAGGGAATTATTTATTATATGAACCCTCTAAATTGAAAAACTGAAACAAGATTAACATTTGGGCAAAAAGGTATTTACATTTCAAACACGAAATAATGAGTTCCCTCTTATCAGCACAGCTATTAGGCACCATGCTGTCACCAAATGGAATCACCACGTAATTCAATGGCTTCACCTTATTACTGACGAGCAAACGGTCACCAGGGGAGTCACTGGATCGTCTGCCAGGCCAACACGGCCTTGGGCGAGCCACCTGTGGGAGCGAGTCAGGCCGGGATGAGAAATCAGTGCGGATGTCACAGGCCGGTCACAGGCCAGAGGGAAGAACCCAGCTCACAGCCAGGAGACCCTGCCGACAGCACATGCACAAGGCCCCCTCGGCATTCAGGGGGCTCCCAGAGTGATTCTGATTCTTGCTCCAAAGCACAATTTCTAAGGCCTCATTCACAGAAGAGCACAGCTCTGCAAACACCAAGGAGAGAAGAGAAAGGGAAACAACTCAGAGATGAGAGACGGGTCAAAGAGAGGGAATTCCCCTTGGCCCTTGGTTCTGTCTGGTTTTGATGTGTCTACATCTTACAATCGCCAAATGGATTTGATGGGGTGGTACCTTTGCTCTGGAAACCTTTGAAGCCAGGACCCTGCCATTCTGGTAGCCAACACTGTGGTCAGAAAAAAGTCCAAGTTTTGAAACCTCTTGGATTACTACTTAAAGGGTGAGCCCTCAGATGGACTAAAAGCCAATCAGGGCATCTGGTGGGATAGAAGAAAGCCTGGAAGGAGGCCAGGAGATGCTAATAATTGGAAGCGGGAAAATAAAATCACCCCAGCAAGCACAACTTAGTGATTCTGAGGAAAGATCTTTTCTGTCCTAAATCAGGATGTGGGCTGACGAAAATGCTTAAACAATAGTTTGATATACCAGCATCCTATCTTCCTTGACATATCTGGCTCTGAAACGTGCATTCTGCTTGAAGCTCTTCACGCACAGAAGACCAAGGCAAGGACCCCTCGAGGCAGAAATCTATTTCTCATGGATTCTTAAGACATTAGCTTCCAAAATGATCCGCTCCTATCTACGCATCCGCCACAGAGACGGCTACGGGTAAATTCCTCTAAGCCCCAGAGTCGATCAGAACAGGCAGAGCAGCTTCAATAAGAAATACGTTCCTAGAGAAACTTCCCTGCGACCAAGTGCCACAATTACACCACCATCAAATCACTGCCTTCTTACCCTCCTAGGAATCCCGAAAACTAAAATGCACCGCTCTCTGCCTAAAAACATGTGTCCGCACATGCCACCCTGTTCCTTTTAAAATAAAGATCCCCAGAGCTGGTTATTGGAAGGTGTTTCTTGGAATCTCACAGCTTCCTGCTGGGAGCGTGCCCTGTTTCACGAACTGTCGTCTAACTCACTCTGCTGCTTGCAGGCCCCGAATCTGCAACACACAGTGAAGGGCGCCTTTTGGAAAGCCACACCCTAAGAAATACACTGCCTGGAGGAAGTGCACACCGATGGCCCCCTGAATCCCATTTTTGGGTTGGTTTGGGGGGTTTTTTGTGTTTGCTTTGGAGGGAGAGTGTGCTCGCATGCAAGCAGGGTACGAAGGGGGCAGAAGGAGAGAGAGAATTCCAGACAGACTCCATGTTCAACGTGGAGCCCGCCATGGGGCACAATCTCACGGCCCTGAGATCATGACCTGAGCTGAAACCGAAGAGTGGGACGCTCAACCGATTAAGCTCATACCAGGCACACACACACCCTGTCCCCAGAACCCTTCTGCATCTTTTTAAAAATTTATTTTTTTATTTCTTTTCGGTGTTCCAGAATTCATTGTTTATGCACCACACGCAGTGCTCCATGCAATACGTGCATCCTGTTTTAAAAACCACTTCCCTGCTGATCCCATCCCAGTAACATCCCAACTTAGGAGCACTTTCTGCTCCATGTGGCAAGGGCAGCCCAGGGTTTGGTGGGAAATTCCTGGGAGGAAGCCAAGGTGATGGATGGGCTTCACGCCACAGCCTGTGTCCTCCTTAGGGTGTGGGAGGGCAACGTGTATGGGGGGACAGAGGGGTGCTCTAGGTATGAG
>PISX010000631.1:125363-255472 GCA_004024625.1 Mellivora capensis
GGGGGGGGGGGGGGGGGAGTAAGCCACACCTCTGAGCCTGGATACCCAGGACTCACCCCTAGAACAGATGATGGCGAGACTTTCCCATGGTCCCCCACAGGGTCTCAGACCTCTTCCCACCAGATCTCACAATCTCAGCGGCAGGTCAAGGTTGGGGCTACTTGGGGTGGTCTTCAGCTCCAAAAGGTGAGCATGAGTACCCACCCAGCCCTCTGTCCCTTCTTCCAATGGACTGGATCTTGTATCCGTAGAGCTTGTGTGAAAACAACACATGGTGCTCAAGAGGGTTTTCAAAGCCTCTGGGGGAGGCAGCCATGCTAAGTCCCGAGTGCACACTGCCCAGCCCATGGAGACATCCCTGCGCCTCAAAGAGGTCTGTGGCTTGGGTGTCAGTTAATGAGCAGGACCGAGCCAAGGTTATGAGCCATATGACCGAGCCAAGTTAATGAGCAGGACAGGGCCAAGACGGGAAGAAGGTCTGGCCCTCCTCCGGTCCGTCCCAAACCTTCACTTGTCACTGTGCACCCTATTTCGTCACCATTTCAAGTGTGACGATGTGCCCCGTTTCTCTACGACACAGAGCACAGAAACATCTTTCCCACGAAGCATGAGACAAGACGTAAATCGGACAGACCCGTGAGCACGGTGCCCGCGCCCCCAAACCCCAGACCCTAACGTGGGCAGTGTACCAACCGTTCTTCTAAATGCAAAGTGCCCATACGGCGGCATCTTCGCCATATTAAGGACTGAAATGTGGATACGAGCTCTAACGCGGACAGACCTTAAAAACGTTACACTCTGGGAGACACACCAGCCACAGGACAGATATTGCAGGATTTCACTTAGATGAGGGACCTCGAATAGGCAAGTTCATGGAGACAGAAGAGAGAGGTTATGAGGGCTGCGGGGAGGGAGACACTGGAAGGGTGAGCTGCTGCATAATGAGTACAGTGTTCTGGGGAGGATGATGCAACACTTTCAGGTCGAGATGGGGGAATGAACAAGAAAACGAGCGTACGTGAATGCCACTGAACTACACACTTATGGATAATTAAAATGACATTACAGGTGCCTGGCTGGCTCAGGGTTAAGCGTCTGCCTCTGGCTCTGGTCATGATCCTGGAGTGCCAGGATCGAGCCCCACGTGGGGCTCCCTGCTCCAGAAGGAGTCTGCTTCTCCCTCTGCCCTTCACCCAACTCGGTCTCTCTCAAATAAATAAATGTTTAAATAAACAAAAGAAAATGACATTATATACATTTTGTCGCATATACACTATATGACCAGACATGAACATTTTTATGATTTAGTAGCTTCTTTGATCTGCTTATACCGTAAGGAGCTGTGACATCACATTGCTTCTTTAAATGCCATTTAGTAAGCGCTGGGCAAAAAAGGCCAACAACTCGGGCAGTAAACAAAGTGGACACAAGGAAATAAATGAAGGAAGGAGGAGGGTATAGGGCCAGCGGTAATAGTAAACGTCTGCCTCAACAGACAGAAACTTTAAAGATATTTAAGGGAATGAAAAGTTAAAAAACACATTCGTTTCATGGAAAATTTATTTTATATTCCTACAAGAGAGTTTAGAATTCCAAGATAAAATCAAAGCTGTTCTTCTGGTGAGCAAGTGGCTTTGCTTTACTCATTAATAAATGATTGGGCAGATTCCTAGCCCCTGGCCCCGCAGCATTTCCCCGAGTCCCACCTGCACCAAAGGACCCATTTCCCAGAAAAGCCCTAGGAGGTCACGCTGTCCTCTTCCTGAAAGATCTTTAAAAATCTTTAAATCTTAAAATCTTTAAAAAAAAAAAAAAAAAAGATAAGAAGATACTGGGAAAAAACTTATGGGAATGTGATATCTCCCTCAAAATGCTTCACTGTATTATACTCATCCCTCCCATGATGATGGGAGGTGACAAAATGTCCCTGGTGACATGAGCTGAGATGGATGACACAGCATCAGGAGACTACTGACCTTCCGACCTACTGTCAGACCATCTGCTTTTATTTTTTTTAATTTTTTAAAAGATTTTATTTATTTATTTGACAGAGAGAGACACAGCGAGAGAGGGAACACAAGCAGTGGATTTGGAAGAGGGAGAAGCAGGCTTCCCGCTGAGCAGGAAGCCTGATGCTGGGCTTGATCCCGGGACCCTGGGATCATGAGCTGAGCCGAAGGCAGAGGCCTGACTGAGCCACCCAGGCACCCAGACCATCTGCTTTTAGAGCGCAGTCGACCCGGGTGAATGCAACTGTGGAAAGCAAAATCACGGATGGGGGAACGGGGGGCGGGCTTCTGTATTTTTTAAGCGGCCACAACTTCCTAAAGTATACATAAAGGAGTGGCTATAAGGCCTTACCAAAAGGCACAATCAGCCAGTACGTAGTTTATGTCCTAAAAACTCAAGCAAACATTTCTCACGAACCTGCAATGCAAACCATGACCAGTGTCCTTGGACTTGCAGCCAGCCAGGCCCCGTGGTTCAAAAGAGTATGACCCGGAGAAAAAACACTCGCTTCCCTCACGGGTAGTAAAAGCACCTCTCAGAGGGAATCATTTGGGGATGGGCCTACCACGCCCCCGCAGAGATTTCGGGGAGCTGACGTCCACAAGGAGCACGTCAGTGCCGGCGGGTCAGGGGAGCAAACACGTCATCACTGCAGTGGGCTGAACCGCATCCCCTGAAAACTTAGGTTGAGGTTTTAAGCCCCAGGACTGCAAATGTGACCACAGATGGAAATCGAGTCTTTCGAAGATGGAACTAAAAGTAAGTGAAGATCATCCTGGAGTAGGGCGGGCCCTGAATCCAGTGACTATCGTCTTTGAAAAGAAAGAAGGGCTCTGGAGACAGCCGCGTGGAAGAAGGCCCCAGGAGGCCAGAAGCAGAGCCTAAATGATGTGGCCATCTGCCAAGAACATTCGAAGCCACCAAAAGTGGGGAGAGGGGCACGGAAGAGATTCCTCCTCAGAGCCTCCAGAAAGAACCAATTTTTCCAATACTTGATTTTGGACTGCTGACCTCCTGGGCTATGAGGGAATAAATTCCACCAGTTTAAGCCATTCAGTCCATGGTTATCTGTTACGGTGACAGAGGAAACCCACCCAGGGTAAGAACGGTATCATGGTGTGTGTATGGTGTGTGTGTGTATGAATAAAATCCTTCTGTATCAAAGGCACATTCTGATACGCTGATGGGTGACGCGATGTGGTGTCTGAGATTTGCTTTAAATTTCCCTACAGGGACTCCTGGGTGGCTCAGTTGGTTAAGCGGCTGCCTTCGGCTCAGGTCATGATCCCAGCGTCCTGGGATCAAGTCCCACATCGGGCTCCTTGCTCGGCAGGGAGCCTGCTTCTCTCTCTGCCTCTGCCTGCCACTCTGCCTGTGCTCGCTCGCTCTCTCCCTCTCTCTCTGACAAATAAATAAATTAAAAAAAAAATTTCCCTACAAAAAGTAACAGGGAGGGACAGATGTTGACGGTGGCTGAAACCAAGTGACAGATACATGGGAAAAATACAGGAAATATTCTGTACGCTTCGAGTATGTTTGACAAGTATGTAAATAAACTGCCTATGCAGCACCTGTCCCCATCTTTAACCAATGCACTCAGCTTTAATATCCGATTTTATTTATTACTCTCTCTGAAAGAGAATCAACAAAAGCACAGGGTCCCCATTCACTGAAGCTGCCCCTGCACACTGCCGTCCAGCCATCCCACCAAGCGACCTTCCCGCCAAGCGACCACCCCAACAAGCGACCTTCCCATCAAGCACCCATCCCGCCAAGCGACCTTCCCATCAAGCAAAAACCAAACAAGATTCTCAAAATAAATCTTAAGTTCACAAAGGTCCCCTCCCTCTATGCTCACTGAGATGAAGACCATCACCAGGGTGAAGGACATACACCCACATCTGTACGAAAATAAGGGACTCTTGCATGTGGTCCGCCGACAGCACTTGAACAGAAAGCAGGGAATCCACACGCTGAAAGTATCACCCTCGGCTACGGTGGCCACTTCAGGAATGCGACTCCCAGTGGGACGCATCAGCAGGCTGCGTGCAAAGCAGCTCACAGGTCTCATTAATGTAATGTAGGCCAAGGCCAATGAGAGGACTGTAACATGGGGGGATCCCACTTAAAGCTACCAAGCACGCTCTTTAAACACAGGCTCGTAGATATGAAGCAGCTTCATTAAGGATGTGTCTGGGAGGGCGGGGACCTTTGCAACACTCCATCTGTCCAAGGGAAGCTACGGCCGTCTGCTGCCCGGCCTCCCACCCTGACCATGCTGTAGGAAATGGTCAGCCACGTTCTGGTAAAGATGCTCGAGTTTCCTGATACATTTATTAGCAAAGGCCGGGCCTGATTCCCCTAATCCCTCCTCAGGGAGCAGCCTGCTCCAGCTCGACCTAAATTGCCCTGAGAAGAAATGAAATCAGAGGGGCAGCCTCGAGTCCACAGCCTTCAGGAGAAACTTCGGCAGAATCTAAACGAACAAGGGAAGAAGAAACAGGACTCAGCTGCGCTGGGAGGCCCGCCTCCGCCAGCTCTCCGGCCCTCTCATTTGTTGTTCGGACAGTAGGTTTCCTTGGATGTGACCCTCACATTTCCAATTTCCTTTCAGAATTCGGAGACCTGCACATCTGGACGGGACAGGGACTTGGCCCTCTCCAACGAGACAAGCTGTGGGCGGACAACACTTCCCGCAGTGCCAAGCAAATGAGAAGCACGGCAGAGCAGGGTTTCTCCTTGGGGCACCACTACCAGGAGGGATGGGGTCCCACCCAGCAGTGGGGTGTCCTGGGCATGGCAGGGTGCTGAGCAGCCTCCCTGGCCTCCACCACGAGATGCCAGCAGCACCTCCCCAATCTGGACAACCAAAAGTATCTTTTGACACTGCCCAGTGCTACAGCAGAACAGAAAAACTCCCCTTCCGTGAAAATCCAGGGTCCTGGAAAGCTCCTCACTGGAAAGCCGAATCCCTGAAACGTTCTGGGGCAAAGCATGAACTCTGCCCCTCCTGAGTTAGCCTGGGGAAAAAAAATGGTAGAACCGAGCCTCATTACCAAAGAGACCAAGAAAAAAGAGCTGTGGATATGCACGCCGAAGCAGACTTACTCAGATGGCCTTCCAGAAGGTTAAAAAAATAAAATGAAAATTCTTCTGAATAATTACCATGTCAGGCCTCACAGGAAAGAGGGCTTTAAAATTTTAACTTAACTGTGTTGCCATTTCTAGGCACTGAAGACGGATGGTGCCATCACTTTCCCAGCACTAAGGAGAACCGTAACAGCCCGAGAATAGACGGCGGTTTGAGGACAGATGGGATGTTACCGCCCATCAGAGCCAGTTCCCAGCCCGGCTCCTCTGGCTTCGAGAACCCAGGTAGGATGCCCTCAGCCATGTCTGTCCGTCCGTGTTCCACACCTGACATGCTTGAAGACGCTCCTGATCCTGCTGAGAGCCAGGGCTCCGTGCTCCTGCTCTGCTCTCCTCCCAGGGAAAGACCGGAGCAGGGGTACCACGCTGCAGTGACCAGGCGGGCGTAGGGGGAGAACGCGGAGCTGTACCCGGGCCTCCATTCCCAAGCCGCCCGCTTCTCATCCATGCCAGTGCACACATCTGTGTCCCACGGGGCTCACTGGGAACAAAGACTTTCCCCAAGAGTGGCCACTTGGGGATCCCCACATCCAACCCCCGCATCCAGAATCCCCACACGCCGAGGCATTGTGGGCTGTGTCACGGGACAACCGTCTCCAGCGGTTTGCTTCCCTGTGCCGTCCTCCCGGAGCCTGGCAGGAGGGCATGCTTCCGAATGCCGCCTCGGCTCACACGTGCCAGCAGAGCGCCCATCTGACTATCCCCGCTCCAAATGCCAGTTCCATCAGGAAGCGGCCATGCATGAAATGGGAAGGCCAGTCAGTCACAGAGGTACAATCAACACCCTCAAAGCGGTGCATGTGCTTAACCCCTCTCACCCCAGTCAGGGGCAGAAAGTTCCCATCATAACCAAACTGAAGGTCAGGGCTCATGAGCACGCCTTGAGCAGTCTGCCAGAGCCCTGGGCCTAGACGCGTCGGGCCCATTTTAGATCTGTTACAGCCGCTTGCATCACGTTGTCGAGAAGGATCCTGCTCTACCAAGATGCTTCCACCCTCGACTGAAAAGGAATTTAGCAGACACTCCCTCCCCTGCCTGTGGTTTTACTTTCCGTGGTTAGCACACAGACTCACTCACACATTCACAAATATTTAGGGGGGGAAGAAACACAATAAACTGCCTGGAACCATAACAAAATGCCTGCAGTCCTTGCTTCAAGGAATTTTACATTAAGATCCCAAATCCCCCTGGGGCTTCTCTGGGAGTGCCAGAGAGCTTACTGCTCTGAATGACTGCCATTTAACTCAACTCGTTGGATAACTTAACGGGCTTCAGAAGCTGCTGACACATCTGTCCTACTTCCATCTCTGGTTTTTGCAAACAGGATAAAAATCATTTTCAGGGAAGAGAAGCATCATGGATTCACTTTCTTTTTTTTTAAACCATCAATATTATCTGCTTGGCAAGCCGTCCAAGCTTCCTCGGGACGATAGATGCCGCAAGCATTTGCAGGATCCCAAAAAGAAACGGCCAATTCAAGTCCCATTATGCCCAGTGTGGTCTCGCAGCCAAGGCCGCCCCTGTATCCCATCACAGGCGACCCATTTGTACTCGGACACAGGACGGCTCTTGTGTGAACGGCAGCATCTCGGCCCACGTCGCCCCACCAACAGAGCCCCGTTTCAGCCCTCCATCTCTGGGGCTTCCCTCCTGCCTGCCCCAGCCCGGCAGCGACGGACTTTCCACTGCAACACTTAAACACATGTGTCCCTAACTACAACGATGAGTCTCCACAGCGGGGCCACCTCTGGCCATGGCCCTTTGGTTTGGGGGGGCGGGGCCTTGGGGATCCGGGGAAGTGGGGGACCTCCTCCAAAGGTGTGCGTGCTGGGGACAGCTTTACTGGGGAGCGCTCCCACTAACTTCATCACCCACTGAACGGGAAGTTAGAGCTGCCCTGAGATCATCCAATGACTGGTTTCGGCCTTTGCCCAACAGGGCCAAGGCTGGTCTGTAAAAGAGGATCTTTCCAAATGCTTTCTGGATCTCTCGGAGAGGTGAGTATGCGAACCTGGAAGTGAGAAGGGCGTCTTCGGGCACCGCAGCCCCCTCTCACGGTGCTGGGGAGCAGGGCTGTGCGGAGCTGAGGCTCAGGGCCCCCTACACTGGATCTGAGGGGACACAGTGCAGAGGCAGAGAGCTCTGCCTGCGCCCTCATTTAACGACTAAAGCCAGGACCCACTGAAACACGTAAGACGCCGCTGTTACTGGTCTGCCTGCTAACGAGCATGGACTTTCTATTTATTCTGACACTCAATGTCCAAGCCACGCGGGGGTGGAGGCCTGGCTCACTGGCCTCGCCTCGCGCCCACCTGACCCCATGAGCCAGCCACGTCTGCACGCACGTGCCGGGACTGCATCCCCGAGGACCACGCTGGCCCTGTGAGTCTGAAGCAGGGTTTCTCTACCACGGCGCTGTAAATGCGGAGGTCCAAACCACCCTGTCGGTCACCGTCCCCGGCTCTCCGCTCCCTAGATGCCACGGGCGCGGCCCTCAAGTCAGGACGATCCCAAAGGCCTCCAGACAGTGCTAGATGTCCGGGGAGGGGGAGGGGCAGCAAATGCCAAATCACCCCCGCAGAGAAGCCCTATTCTAAAGGGTTAGGTCCGACACAGGTTTCCAGGTCTCCAGCTATGTATCTTTAATGAATTAAAATTAAATGAAACCTATAATTGAGCTCCTCAGGCCCACGAGGCTCATTTCAAGTGATGAAGAGACCCTTGGGGCTCATGCCTCCCCCATCGGCAACACAGATTCGAACAGCTCCCTCTCCACACAGAAAGTCCTGCTGGAGGTGAGTCCAGGTTATCCAAGGTCTTCACTGGGCTAACACCCCCGCATGCTTCTTGAAGACCTCAGCAGAAGAGTAACTACCTGGTGGGCACATTCAAACTAACACCAGAACATCTGAGATTCTACGCTCAGGAAAATAGGAAGAACTCCCTTTTCTGTTAGTGTCATGCTATTCAAAGAGTTGAAAAAAAAACAAACAAACCTGGAATTTCTACAAACCGACCATTTGACCTTAAACTTATAATTTTACTTAGTAGTTAACGTTGGTTTTTTTTTTTTTAGTCTAATGAACACAGGATGTTAAGTCCGTTTCAGATGTATGCCTATTCAAGCAAGAAGACATTTACTCTAAATCTACATGTAATAAATGAAAAAACTATGAGCCTGGAACGCATTTAGATTGGCCTAAACGTTCAAATCTGGGTAAAAGGAAAAGGGCTGACAGCCACTTCAGTTACTGATCCTAGCAAGATCTGTGGAGCCGGCTAGACGGCCGGCCTCATCTATCACGGTGCCATGATACCTCACCAGGGGCTCCTGGTGTCCGCCCAAATATGGAGACACAGACCAGCTTGACTCCCAGATAGAGCTCGCTCATGCATGAATATCTGAGCAGTTACTAACTGACGGGCTGGGGGGGAGGGGGGGGTGACAAAAAGATCCAAATGCATTTATAAAAGTACACGTATGTCACCCAGAACCTATAGTAATAAAAAATAAAAATAATAAACCACTTTTACTTTTATAAGGTTTATTTTAGAAAGCGAGAGAGCAGGGGAGAGGGACAGAGGTAGAGGAATCCTAAGTAGACTCCGTGCTGAGTGCAGAGCCCAATGCGGGACTCAATCTCACAATCCTGAGATCATGACCTGAGCAGAAACCAAGGGTTGGCCCTTAACTGACTGGGCCACCCTGGAACCCCAGTAAATATAACTTTTAAAATGTACATTTGCGGGGGCGCCTGGCTGGCTCAGTCGTTAGGCGTCTGCCTTTGGCTCGGGTCATGATCCCAGGGTCCTGGGATTGAGCCCCATGTCGGGCTCCCTGCTCAGCAGGAAGCCTGCTTCTCCCTCTCCCTCTCAAATAAATAAATAAGCCTTTTAAAAAAAATGTATATTTGCATCCTGAAATCCTTCCTGTATTATCCTGATAGACAACAGTGCATTGGGTCCTCTAGAGCTTCATTTGCAGGCATCCCCATCAACACTGCTACCGGCTTGTTCACAGTAGCGTCATTCACGTGGTCAAAGAGCGGAAACCACCCAAGTCTCCGTGAGCTGAGGAATGGGGAGATAGCAGGGGATCACTCCATACGATGGAGGGGCATCATCTGGCTGAAAAGGAACACAGCTTTGACACGTGCTACAACATGGTTGGAGAGAGACAGAAGCAAGTCAGGAAAGGCCACATATTCTCTGCTTCCATTTAATGGAGTGTCCCAAACTGGGAAATCCACAGGGACAGTGAGCAGACTAGTAGCTGCCAGGGGCCGGGGAGGAAGACCGAGGAGTGGCTGTTAAGGAGTGCGGCATTTCTTTTTGGTGTATTGAAATTAAGATCGCGGGGACGGTTGTAAAACTGTGAATATACCAAACACCATGGAATCAGATACTCTGAAGGAATGAATGAGTGGGATGGTAGGTGAATTATGTCTCCATGAAGCGGTTCAAAACATACCTTTGGTGAAAGCTGCTCGCACCACCTAGCACGGGCTGTGAATGATGTACGCGCTCAGAACACACAAGTCCTTCTCCAGGACGGTTCACACAGCCAAGCACGGGGCATTTCCACTCCGATGAAGTGAAGCGCGGGTCATGGCGGTCTGGGGGTACTCACCTACTTGACTGTAGCAACACAGGGGTCACCTTTTCAAAGCTGCTTTTGTGGGGTGCCTGGGTGGCTGAGTTAGTTAAGCAACTGTCTTCGGCTAAGGTCGTCCCTGGAGTCCTGGGATCGAGTCCTGCATCCGCTCCCTGCCCAGCAGGGAGTCTGCTTCTCCTTCTGATCCTCCTTCTCACGCTCTCTCTCTTATATAAATAAATAAAATCTTTAAAAAAAAATTGCTTTTGCACTCTCTAGACAGGACACTTTTTCTTGCTGGAGACTCTCAGACATATGGGGCAACGAGATGCTGCCTGCTCACCTGAGCCCCCTTGCTCCATAACCCTACATGAAGTGTGTCCTAGCCAAGGTGCTGGGAGGCAAATCACTGACCAGATGTCCTTGTGTCTAAGCATCTGGCACATTCTGTGGTACACTCCGGCCATCAGCTCTGGTCCCACGATGTCACTGCCATTCCCAAAATCCCCACATGACCCAGTGCACCCCACTATGAGTTGCACATGCTTTTGTCCTCTTGATAAAGTCATACTGAAGGTTTACTAAGACGCCCGGGAAGGTCCCCTCAGTGCTGGAGCTGGGCCTCTCCTGCACCAGTCCCTGCCCAAGACGGGGTGCGGTGTGTTCTCCCCAGCCTCTAGAGACGAAAGACCCGGGAACTTGTTTTGGCCCCTGGCACCCCCACAGCTCCCGGGATGCGGGGCAGCTCTGCCTGCAGCTCGGGAGGCTCGTGTGGCATCCACGACTCGGCACTCCTTCTTGGCCCAGAGGAAGCCCAGAGCGCGACAGGACAGCAGTAAGCCCAAACCCGAGAAGACGCAGCAGCAGACGTCTCTCCCCGACAAGGTGATGGATTCTGTGCCCATTGGGTCACGCCAGCCCTTGCGAGCCACAGTCCAGAATTTGTTTATTCACAGGTTAACGACTCAGCACAGCTGCAGAGTTTAGAGGTCTCCAGAGCCATCAGCCCATCTGCCCGCTGCTTATGTGCACTTCATACACGATCAGGATCAGTGTCCCGCCCTGCATCCTCTGACAAAGACAAACAGGCACGGAGCGCGGAACGACCATATTCTTGGAGGCAAACACTGGGAAAAGGACTCAGCGGCAAACGTGCCGTCTGCAACTGAAACTTGGGGGCTCAGGGGAATCCATATTTTGTAAACCCAGTCACGTGTGGTCACACAGAAAAATGTCTTTAAAGCAGAGGGAGAAGATACTAAAGGCCAAATACGGTGCCTCCGACAGGGAGGTTTTTTTAATGAAATAATGAAAGCACCCAATAATGTAATTAATGTTAAAAAGAAACCGTAAGTTAAAATTTTAAATCGTACTTAAAATTAATCGGCAATATATAATACACATTAAACGCAGCCCACTGTCTATGCCGGAAAAAGTCCTCCAGCTGGGAGGACCTGCCCCACAAAGGAAGCTTTTCTTCAGATTTACAAACAAGTGGGCGAGAGTGTCTTATTTCATTAGTTTGAAATAAAAAAGCAGACGTCATTTTGAGGAACTTAAAATGCCACGAGAGCACTTTGTGAAGGAAGGTAAACTGCTCCACCGGCTCCGGCTCCTGCAACAGGCTTTTCACCACTTCAGCGAGCTCGAGCTCCGCGCTTGCCCTCCACCTTTCTTCCCACGGGCAACCGAAAAGCCCATCTCAGCTGCTGCAGCCCTCTCAATACCCCGCTCCATCCCTAGCCCCCAGCGCTCGGAGAGCACTAATGATCTGCACAAATGATCGCATAAAGCCTCATCAGTTCTGTCCTACTCACACCAAAACGTCAAAGAAATGCATTCTGACTGCTGCGTGCGACGAGTCAGACACTCAGGGCGGCTCCGAGGCCACGCCCGTGAGGAGAGAGAGCCCTGGGAGGGCTCCGAGGCCACGCCCGTGAGGAGAGAGAGCCCTGGGACGAGTCCTGGGTGAGTCCTGGGACAGGTACCGGCGCGGACAAAGTCAGAGCCCAGTGCTAAGCCCTGTACAGTGACAGATACTGCGTGCATGTCAGAAGAACCAAACATCTTTTCATGTCAAGATCTCAGCATGCTGACTGCAAAAATGCCTGCACAGGGCATACACGCAGAGCCCAAGTGAGGTCCCAGGAGGTGGGAAGAAGAAAGCCCGTTCAAGGACAGGTACAGGGTGGTCCAGTCAGGGAGAGGAAGGAGGGAGGAAGGAGATCCCACTGCAAGAGTGCATGGTGGGCAGTGGGAGGGCAGGGGTGCCTTTCTGGAAGCTTCTGCGACTGCTTTCAATATTTCCACTGCTCCTGCTTTGGAAGCTAAGCAGGAGGAACAAACGTATAAAGCTCATCTCAGAAGAGTACAGTTGATTCCTGAACAATTCAGGGCCAAGGACCCCCACCCCCCACACAGCTGAAACCCTGCGTCAAACTTCCTGCTGCCCCAAAATGACCGGGAGCCTTACAGACAACATGAACAGTCAGCTCACGCATGTGTAGCATGTGACCTGTATTACATACTGTGTTCTCACGGTAAAGTCGGCTGGAGAAAAGAAAACGCCATGAAGAAAACCATATGGAAGGGCGCCTGGGTGGCTCGGTGGGCGAAGCGTGGGACTCCTGATTTCAGCTCGGGTCCTGACCCCAGGGTTGTGAGGTGGAGTCCTGCACTGGGCTCCGCGCTCAGCAGGGAGCCTGCCTGAGACGGTTTCCTCTCCCCCTCCACCTGCTCACACTGGCCTGTGTAGACTCTCTCGCTCTCTGAAATAAACACATCTCTTTAAAAAGAGAGAGAGAAAGAAAATCATATGGAAGAGAAAATGAATTTACAGAACTGCACTATATCTACCCAAAAACCCCTGCATCCCCGTGGACCTATACAGTCCAAACCCGTCAGTCAAGGGCCAACTGTAGTTCCGAAGACTGCAGAAGGCTGTGTTAAGAGCACTTGAGGGCGTGCTGCAGGAACGGTCTGGCAGTTTCCGTGTGGGCACCGCACAATTTCACCACGAGAATCCACAGTCCTTGGCTAGCTCTGTCTAAACAGCAGTGACGAGCCAGTCACAGGGGATCCCACTTTAAATTATTTCTTTGTAAACCACTCAACCACCCACCAATGGACGAAGAGATAAACCAAACGTGGTCTCTACACAGAACGGAGCATTACTCAGTGCCAAAAAGGAAGGGCATTCTGACACATGCTACCACATGGATGAACTTGGGACATACGATGCTAACTGAAAAAAACCAGATGCAAAAAGACAAATACGGGGGCACCTGGGTGGCTCAGTTCGTTGAGTGACTGCCTAGCTCAGGTCATGGTCCTGGAGTCCCGGGATCGAGTCCCACATCGGGCTCCCTGCTCAGCGGGGACCCTGATTCTCCCTCTCCCACTCCCCTCTCATGCTCTCTTACTCTCTCTCTCTCTCTCAAAAAAAAAAAAAAAAAAAAAAAAAAAAAAGGACAAATATTGTATGATGCCACCTATAGAGATACCCAGAACAGGCAAATCCAGAGACAGAAAGTGGAATGGTGGGTGCCAGGGGCTGGAGGACTGGAATCCATGTTTAATGGGGCAGAGTTTCCACTTGGGAAGATGACAACAAGTTGTGCAAAAATGTGAACGTAATGACACTGAGGTGAAACTCTAAAGTGGTTAAGGTAGTATATCCCATGATATGTGTATTTTATCACAATAAAAAGCTATTTTAATACAAAGAAAAACACAAATTAGGAATAGAAATCCAGGCCTAGAGCCTTATTCTTTTGCAAATTTATAGTCACACTGAGCATTGGAGTCACTGCAGGAGGCCCAACGCATGTAACTTGCCACTGCGGTGCTTCAGACCCATGCCAGGGCCAACAGTCAGCACTAGGACAGGGACAGAGGGCTGGAGTTTACACACTCGAAGTTGTGAGCCATGTCCCAAACCAGCCGACCTCAACACGACTGACATTTGGGCCAGGTGACTCTCGGGTGTGGGAGGGCGTGAGGGAGGCCGTCCGGGGCCCTGGAGGGTGCCTGTCAGCCTCCCGTCTCCACCCCAGATGTCAGTATCCCATCCCCACACACCCCCCACGGCTTGAAAAACAGGGCTCCAGACTTTGCCAAGTATCCCCTGGGGGAAAAAACACCCCCACGGACAACCATGTCCTGAACTGAGAGACAACTGGGAACCGCCCCTGTTTACAAAGCAAATACTAGGGAAAACAACATACTGGTTTATTACAAGAGACAGTACTGAAAAACGTCAGAAACCAAAGAATTGTTTCATCATTTTTTTAAAATTTATTTATTTGTCAGAGAGAGAGCCAGCGAGCACAGGCAGACAGAGTGGCAGGCAGAGGCAGAGGGAGAAGCAGGCTCCCCGCCGAGCAAGGAGCCCGATGTGGGACTCGATCCCAGGACGCTGGGATCATGACCTGAGCCGAAGGAAGCCGCTTAACCAACTGAGCCACCCAGGCGTCCCTGTTTCATCATTTTGAGGCCCCTTCTTGGCTGTGTCACAACCAGAACCTAAAGCCAATTTCAAGAGTCCATCCTTGAGTTTAATTCATCAAGAACTTAATTAATATCCGTGTGAGTCGAACTGCAACGTGAAGAAAGTCACTTGACTCTCCAGTCCGTCAGGTGGGAAGAGGGAGCACTCCTCCCGGCTTACCTGGGCTCCGGAGAAAAGCAGTTCCGGCTTCCCACAAGGAGGCTACGTCTGCGCGGCCCCACGTGCATGTCCGGGCCTTTGCAAAAGCGGGGGAAGACAGACAAGAACACCGAGGACATGCGAGCGGCACGCCGACAGGGAGGACACAAAGCTGGGTCGTGTTCTCAAACAGCACTCGTCAAGGACCTTTCACCAGCAGAGACCACAAAAAGCAACTGTGCTCTCGGATTATCCACACGGAACTGATGCCTTTAAATGAAGAAGCGATGGTTCCAAGGTCACCTGTGAGGCTTTATTGCTTTTGATAAGACAGTAAGACCAGCTCAGCAACACCCCACTCCACCCCCACCGCGCACTCCGAGCCTGCTGGGAAACCCCTCTGGGGCGCACCTTTACTAAGTTAGAATGAAACCCCCTCAACGGGGCTGGTCTGCCACATGACACACCGCCCAGCTGAGACCTACCAGAGTCCCTGTCTTGTCCCTATTACAATGCACAGTCCTTTTTTTTTTTTTAAAGATTTTATTTTATTTATTTGACAGAAAAGAGAGACACAGCGAGAGAGGGAACACAAGCAGGGGGAGTGGGAGAGAGAGAAGCAGGCTCCCCACTGGGCAGGGAGCATGATGTGGGGCTCCATCCCAGGACCCTGGGATCATGACCTGAGCCGAAGGCGGACGTTTAACTGACTGAGCCACCCAGGCACACCACAGTGCCCAGTCCTAATCAACTCTAACACGAACCAACCCTCTAGGCTCCACTGCACCACTGCTCTGAACCTCGGCTCCCTCTGATCACAAGCACCTGGGTCTTCCGTGCCCTTCCTGGACTGTACAAATAAAAGAGGAACTGGTGAGAAGTGGTCACCCATCCTGTGACTTAGACCGCAAGAAGGACAGATAAATGAGAAAGCAGACGTCAAAGGTTTAGAATAAGACACACACACAAACACACCCCCTCCACGCTGGGCAAACAGCATACAGCCCAAAAGAAAATACTGAGTATCTCAGCGTTCTGAATCACTTGCAGGCTGTGGGGTGGGGAGGGGGAGAAAAGAAGTAGAAGCGGGAACACACATGGACTCTACAAGACAATCCGCAGTGTCGTGTCTTATACCAAAGGACTGCAAAGTAGGGATTAACTTCCCACTGTACAGAGGAGAAGACTGAGGCTCAAAGGCGCTAACCAGTTACTAGAGGTCCCACAGGGCGTGGCTGATGAAAACAAGAGGGGAGACCAGAGCTGGCGGACTCGAGGTCGGCCCCACGTGCCTCTCCTTCCTCTGATCTCCCAGGAACAGCGACAGCCACGTGGAGGCAAAGGGTACCCCACCTCACCTGCCCCCCCTCCCACCGCCGTGGAGATGAGCAGGGCACCCTGAGGGCAGGTCCTGAAGACAGCGCGGCTGCATGGCTAGTCCTAGAGAGCGCAACCTGGTGGTTCTCCACAGCAATGGGCAGAGTCCGCGGGCCTGACCCCCACGGCCAGCCGGCTAACGACAGCCACCCGGCTTCCTGCTGGCCCCACTGCCGAGGGAACTAGAAGTTGACTCTTTGAGCCGCTGCTTCCCCATACACAGCGGTCCCCCGACAGGGAAGCACCTTGCCGCTGGCTGGGCTCTGCTCCTTGAGTGGCCACTGTGCCTGCCCGCAAAGGCAATCGTCCCCAGAGGCACAGCTCAGTGCCCAGCTCCCTCCGGGTGGCCAGGGGGTCTCACTCTCCAGTCAACAGGGTTCTGAAGGCAGGGAGGCCCAGCCCCACGGCCGTCCCTTCTGAACACAGCGGCTCGAGAGGGGCTTCGACCAGCTGGAGGCCACTGCAACCGCCTGCTCCCCCACCGGACCCCGGGAGCCCCACGGCCTCGCTGTGCCATCGTTTCTGTGTCCGGTCCACGGACCCCAACATAGGCACCGATCTCACAGGGCTGCCCGAGGAACAAACTGGGGACTTCAAACGCATCTGGTCCACCCCAAACCTGTGCACAGATGTTCACAGCAGCGCTACCTGTAACAGCCCCAGTGGGGAAGACCGCGAGCGCCCCGGACGAGTGGCTGGCTCGATGAGCTCTGGGACACCCACACGGCGGTACTGCTCGGTGGCACACCCACCCCCTGGACAGACCTCGAGGGCTTCAGGCCGAGGGAATCAAGGCAGTCTCCGAACGATTCCTTTCATGTGACACTGTCGAGATGACAGAACTCCAGAGACAGAGACCCGGGGTGGCCAGGCCTCGGAGAGGGTGACCTAAAGCAGCGTCAGGAGGAGCTCCGCTGGTCACGTAACAGCATGCGTCAGGTTATGGCGCTGGCTGCACGAACGTGTGCGCGTGAGGCACCTGTACATGAGTGTGCAAGCACGCACACGCAGACACACACAGGGCACGTGAATGCTGGTGAGATGCAGAAAAGGTCTGCATCTGGTCCATGGGGCCCGCGTCCGCCTACCCCTGTGAGAGCACAGGGTCTCGGATGGTGGAGGGGGGCGTGTTCTGGAACTCCCGGATGGTGAATCCCCCATTACAGGAAGGGGAGGGGGGGTGTTCTGGAACTCCCAGCTCTGTCTCTGCCACTTCCCGCGAGTCTAACGTCAATTCGGAGCAGCAGCGTTCAAAGTGACTGTGTGACGGATGAACACATGCACAGAACAGGCCCCTAGTCATACAATGGGGCAGTATTTGGCAAGAAAAGGGAATGACACTCAGATGCGTCCTGCCACAGGGGAGGGACCATGACGACATTACGCTGAGAGAGAGGAGCCAGCCCCAAAGAACACAGAGCGAACGACACCGAAGTTTCCACAGAACGCCCGGGAACGGGAAAACCGCAGACACCGGAAGTAGACTGGTGCTTGTTGCGGACGGGGGAGGCAGGGGTGGGGGCTCTAGTAGGACCACGGTCCACGGACGGCTCTGGCGGAAGGACTCACACCGCGGGAGCGGGGGCACAGTCTGCGAACACGGCCAAGAGCACCCCATCCCCCGTCCCCTCCGCGAACTGTCTCAGGGAAGGTGTGACCAAATGCCGCCAACATCTGGCACACACGTGTCTTAGGACCATCTTGTCACAACTGCTGTTCTTTCTGCCCCGTGCGGGCTGGTTGTAAGAGCCCCTCTGGTGCCCTTTCAGTCTACAGGCTGTCCCTCCGATACCGACGGGCTTGCAGGCCTCGGGGCCGTCCAGGTCGATGAGACACGGCAGCCCTAGCACCAAGAGTCAAAGTCTCCTTCGAACACGGCGTAGGCGCCGTCCGGTCACAGCGCTTGCCCTTCCCGCGCGCCCTCTCTGCTCCCCCATCACCGGTCACCCACCCCCAATCCCCAGGCTGCTTTATCAACTTTCCCTATTAAACAAAAAGGAGTGGGGCGCCCGGGGGGGCTCAGTCAGTGAAGCGGCTGCCTTGGGCTCAGGTCACGATCCCAGGGCTCCGAGATGGAGCACCGCATCAGGCTCCTGCTCCGCACGGCATCTGCTTCTCCCTCTGCCTGCTGCTGTCCTCCTCATGTTCGCTAGTTCTCCATCAAATAAATGAAATAAAATCTTAAAAAAAAAAAAAAGCTTTGCTGTCCCTGGCTCCTCTCCTTTGCCCACAACGTCAGTCCCCCGCCTAGAACGTACTTCCTCCGTGTATACCCGTACTCCGTCCACCTGCACACCGATCGGAGTCTCGCCTCCAGGAGGAACACACAGCCTCCTCAGCAGCTCGGCACGTGATGTTCAGCACCTTGCCCAGAACTCAGGGGAGTCCGGGTGGCCCAGCTGCGTAAGTGTCCGCTTCGGCTCCGGTCACCATCCCAGAATCCCAGGATCCAGCCCCGCGGAGCCCCACTCGGGCTCCCTGCTCAGCAGGGGGCCTGCTTTTCCCTCTGCCTCGGCCCTTCCCCACTTCCTGCATGCACATGCTCTTTCAGATGATATATAAAACCTTTAGGGGCACCTGGGTGGCTCAGTTGGTTAAGCAACTGCCTTCGGCTCAGGTCATGATCCTGGAGTCCCGGGATCGAGTCCCACATCGGGCTCCCAGCTCCACGGGGAGTCTGCTTCTCCCCCTGACCTTCTCCCCCTCTCGTTCTCTCTCTCTCTCTCTCTCAAGTAAATAAATAAAATCTTAAAAAAAAAAAAAAAAAAACCTTTAAAGAAATAAAATAAAAAGGAGTGCTGCTCAGAATTCCCTCAGCACGGACTATCTACACCATGCATGGGACACCCATTCCCACTGCAGCTGTGTGCCGTGACCCCCACTTCATGGGTACATAAGGCCTCGCCCCCCAAAACAAGACACATTTCCCACATCTGTATACGCCCCAATGCTCCAGAGGTAACAGACTGAATGAACGGTCATCCCAGAGACTGAAGATCTTTCATACCAAGTGTTCTGAAAAGGACATCTTTGATTTGAGAGGGCGCCCGGCCTCTTCGTAGACCGGGTGGGACGCGGCAGCCACGAGAGAGCTCCAGGCCCCCCAAAGGCCTGTTCTCCGGGACTCTGGGCTGTTTCTGCTCTAAGGACAGCCCAGGAGGGGCTAGGAACGAGGGAAAACACACCTGTAGGGGCCGCCGTCACAGGCCATACCGACGAGGTGGTTCTGAAAGACCCTGGCTGGTCCACAAGCGGTTACGTGGTGCCTGTCAGTCCGCACACACATACTGAGAAGAACAAACAAGAACGGGGCGCGTGGCAGACCAAGAGTCAGAAGCCCTTGATGGTCACAAGTCACCTTCTAAAGACAGAGAAGGGCCTCAAACGCATCTGGGAAACAAGAGCAGAAATGATACTTCTCTGCAAAGCACGCAGATTTTACCAGTCATCTCCATTTCTCTTTCCTAAAATCTCGGACTTCCAGAAGCTCAACAGAAAGAAGCATGTCAGGCAGATACACAGCATTTTCTGGCCAGCAAAATTACCTGTTACAAGAAATCTTGAGAAATCACCATTTCCAGGACTTAGAGCCAATACAGTAACATTTAATTCTTAAGCACAGAAAATATGAAGAGGTTGACAGGATATTTATTACATAATAAGAAATCCATTTTACAATTTTACTTACTCAGAGCTAAGTGTAGGCAAATCCCTTCTTCCTTCGAGGGTTTATTTCGAGGCCTGTTTTCTGTCCTCAGTCACCTGTTAATGAAAAATAACCAAGTAAGGCAAAAGCATCCGTGAAAACATCTTGAAGTACACCGTCGACCATTCCACAGGCCAGCAGATATCTGAATCAGGGAATCGACAAAACCGGAAGAATCCCTATGTCAGACGTCACACAACCACCATCGCGGACTCCTCAGTTTCATTCCCCAGTGAAGACATACAAATCTGGTCGGTTTTATTATTGCGCAAGCAACTACGATCCTATTACTATGGAATGTCGAGAACTGAAAAATCCACTCCGCTCTTACCAGACACGTTTTCTCCTACCCCTCCTAAAAAAGGCTAACTGAAAACACAGGTATTTCTACATTCAACCCAACTCAGCAAGTTTCTACGGACAACGGCTCATTCAATCTTGCGGAAAATGCAAACGATGCTTGTTGCGGTTTCGGTATTAGGAACACACGGTGCCTGGCCTTGTGGAATGTTCCCATCTCGGCAGGGAGAAGCAGGGAATGTGGTGATGGAAAAGCAGGGACTATAAACTAGAAAGCAAATGCAAAGCAAGGTCACATTGGGTGACAGAATTACTGCAACTCCAGCTGGTGGGAGAAGAGACAGTGACCAGGGCAAGGAGTTTACTCACTTTGGGGCCCGGGGCAGCATTCTTTGAGGAGGGAGCAAGAATGGGGGTGAGAGGCCACAATGCAGACAAAGCAAGTGCAAGGGTCCTGTGGTGAGACTCACCTTGGCAAGAATGAGGGAGGAGGGCTGGTGGGCTGGGTCAAAGAGGACCTCACAGCCCACAGAAAGGAGTTTGATCCTACACAGGCCCCACTACACCTTATTCTTCACCCAGCAACAGAGTTAATGACAAAAGAGAATGTGATCGTCCTGCTATTTTAAAAAACCCTTCAGGGACTCCTGTCATGCTTAGAACAAAATCCAGAGAAGCTCTTGCTCAATAGAGAACCACCAGTGACTCACACGGTGCTGGCATGAAACGCAGTGTACAGGGTTCTAAGACATTCTGACCTAGTGGACTTACGGGGTGGGGGTAGGGGACTATGGGGGGAGGCACGTGTGATGGGGAGGGGAGAGGAGAACCCAGCATGACTTCTAACTTCAGGGCTTGAGCAACAGTTTGGAAGGTGCCATTTCCTGGGATGTAGGCAGACTGAAGAGAAGAAAAGCAAGAATTTTTTGCATGTTCACTCTGAAACGCCCATCCTAGCTATCAGTGGACAACTGACGAGGTCGCCAAGAACCCCAGTCTGAGCCATCAGGAGAGGGCACGGCTTGCAGAGTTAAGTCTGGAAGTCATCCCGTAACCAGGATCTTCAAAAGCTCCACACCTGAACGGGAACGCCCAAAGCTGGGTTTCTCACCCCGGGCACGGATATCGCCATGGATCGGATAACCCCACTGCAGGGGGCTGCGCCGCGCACTGAGTGGCAGCCGTGGGCTCCCCCCACTAGATGCTGCTAGCAACCCACACATCCGTTCCCTTCGTTGTGATCACCCAAACTGACCCCAGACGCTACCAGCCATCCCCTGGGGGGCACAAGCGCCCTGCAGAGAACCCCTGGTCTAAAGACGGCTAGCCGAGGATGGAACGCTGAAGGGAGGCGATGTCGACGAGACACGGGTGTGCGGAGAGGTAGGAGGAAATCCAGGGGGTTGTGGCATCCTTGGCATCTAGCGACAGACATCTCTCAAAAATCATGGAATGACAAGCAAATGATGGCCATTGATACAGAAGATGAGCACAGCAGATGAAAGGATGACAGAAAACCACACTGTCTTCTCTGCCCACGCTCACTACAGGGAAGAAATCTAGAGAGCTTCAAAGAGGCGGCAGCATTCCCGTTGGCCCATGAAGGCGGGCGACAAGGCAGAGAAGGGGAGCTGCAGCTTGAGTGGTTCCAGAGGCAACAAAGGCAGGCAAGAGGGCACTGAGGTTTCTAAAAACATCAGGTGACGCTCTCAGGGTGGTCAGGAGAGGGGATGGGTGCAGCACAGTGCCAGGACGCTGGGCAGGGGACAGCACAAATGCCCCATCCAGTGCCCCATGCGGCAGAGGAAAGAGGAGGCCACCCAGGCAAGTTGGCCCTGCAGACAGCCCAGTCCCAGCAGGGGTGACTCCAAAACACCAGACAACCCACAGAGTTGGAGCCCAGGACCCCCTAGCTGAGCCAGTCGCGATCTTTCTTTTTCTCTAAGCTTACACGGGCTCATGCCCCTGGAACACGATGCTCAGAGTCCCGAACTGTGTGAAAATGCTGACACAACCTGCCAGATGCCTGGCCCACTGCCTGACCCCGTTCCGTCTCCATGACGCGGGAGTGTTACTTTTAACACTATTGTATCAAAAGAGAAAAAAGAAGAGTTACGGGGGGAAAAAAGAAGGGCAGATTTACACGCCTCACTTTGCTCCCAATTAATTATAAGAAACTCTCTCCGGACCAGAGAGTCCTCAGCTGTGAAATGAGGGTATTAAATTATTTATGAGGTTTCATCCACATCAAAAAATCTGAGGAACCATTTTCCTGTTGACTTCCTTTGTAAATTCTAAGGGAAAACACTTGCAAAAACCTGAACCAAGAACTTCCACAAGGATGTAATGTATGCATCTATCTGTCCCACAGCCAACCGACCACAGAAATATATCCAAAGGCTGCAATATTTTCCCCAAGTTGCCGTAATGATTAACATTTGCACCCCAGAGAAACTCAAGTTGTACCATCATGAAAACAACGCAAAAAATCCAAAATATGTTTTCAGAAGCCACGGAGCATAACAGAGAAGCTGCAATTTCCTCCTGAGTCCTTTCTTTTTTTAGTGAGCCTTGAATTACCCGGGCCAAGAGCCAGGGGCCAAGCCACATACTGGCAAGAGGAACCAGAGAATGTTGAACACTTCATCCGCCATGAGGTTCAAGTTCTGTGTAATGAAGCCGTTGTTTCCTGCATTACACCAATACTGAATAGCATTTTTATGTATGGCAATGATTCATTCAATAACAGATTTTAAATCCTTTAAATCAGTGGTTCTCAAATGCGGCTGTCTCCCGGGGGGACAGCGGGTGATGTCTGGGGACATTTTTAGTTGTCAGGACTGGAGGAAGAACGCTGCTGGCATCTGGCAAAGCCAGGGATGCAGCCCACAGCAGAGCCCTTCTTAAGCAAAATAATTATCTGGCCCAAGTATCAATTCTGCCAAGGGCAACCACTAAAATATCAAAGTAATACACGTGCATTGTTTTAAAAAAGTAAAACAATGAGGCGAGGCAAAAGACTCCTCTTTTTACTTACAAGCTTTTTATAATACCATCTATCCCCAGTTCTACTTCTCAAAGCAACCTTTTTTTTTTTTTTTTAAAGATTTTTCTTATTTTCAAAGCAACCATTTTCAAATCTCAGAACTGTTTGTCTTACTGGCGGTGATTCCCCAGTATGGCTTCCATGTTTCTGAAAAACCTTACAATATGCCCTATCAGCTTTGGATATCACTTAGTTGATTTTCTCACACATAGGTGAGGATTTTGGTTTTTTAAGTTCCATCCTCAATCCTACGCTAACCTACCACATTTTCCCAATAGTATAACCGTCTCTGATCAAATCTATACTTGACGGCTATCATTACAACAATGGAGTGGACACTGGTGAGCAAGCTACATAGTATGATGATGATTCCTTTCTTGTGCAACCTTTTTGTTTTCCCTGGGTTACTAATTGCATCTGTTTTTATTTCCTTAATTTTCTTTTTTGTCTTTCTATCCTTTGGTAATTCTTCCAGCAGTGTCCACAATCCTTTGTTTCAATTTTTCACGTGATCAAAATTCTCAGATAATCTGTCAGCTCTATGGTTTCCCCCTCTGTTCACTCCTACATCTCCCAAATACACACACATCAGACCTTCCGAAATTTCTTGCCTCTGTTCCGGACTGTACTTGACAGCATTAGGCTTGTTAAAGAGTTCGTGCCGCCTTGAAACCACATCTTGAGAATACATTCTCTTTGTTTCTAGGATCCCAAATGTCCCCCTTTCTTGGTTTACTCTCTCATTTCAGTGGGACACAGTCCCTAGTAGATTTCTGAGAATTGATATATAAAAGCTAAATTTTACTGATATCCTGAATACGTACAAACATCTTTATTCTACTCTTAGTTAACAACTAGTAGAAGGACTTTAAATTCCGAGGGAAAATTATTTGCATAGAATTCTATACTCAAGTCTCTTTTCCAAGTTCCAATGCTGCCATTAAGAAATCTGGTATCATTCTGATTTCAGATTCTTCATATGATTTTTAAATCCAGGATACTGCTTAGATATTGCCTTTATCTCTAATATTCGAAAATGACATGATGAGCTTTCACGTAATAATTTTCATGTGCTTTTTATCCCCTATTCTAGTCACGCGGTATGAAATTCCTCTCTTCTTCAGACTTGAGATTTTTTTCCAGTGTCTCTTCCTTAGAATACCTATTAGGCAAAGAATCGGAATAACCATCTCTCATCTATGTAGTAAAACTCTCTGCACTACGTCTTCACTGACCACTAAGGTACCCATTAGCTGCATGTGGTTACTAAGCACATGAAATGTCTGGCTAGGGCAACTGAGGAACTGGCTTTTAAATTCTGTTTAATTTTAACTTATTTAAGTGTAAACAGTCACGTGTGGCCAGTGGTTAGCATATTAATGCAAATCTAAAGACTATGACGAACAGGAAAAAAGCAACAGCAAAGAGAGGCAGGGCCTATAGCACCATTCTTACGACGATAATAAAGATGAGAAAATGTTCAGATGTTCTGAAGAAAAAATGTTAAGAGGAAGAAATGGAAAGTAATTTCTAACTCCTCACCGCTACGATTTTCAGTAAGAAGTTCTGGGACTTCACTCCTCACGGCTTCCTTCCTCCTAAGAACTTGAAGACCCTCTACTTCTGTACAGGGGGTTCTCTAGGGGGTGCACACTACAGGGCACACCAGGGCAGTCTCTGGGTCTCCATGCACTCATTTAAATCTCATTCGACAAGGGGCGCCTGGGTGGCTCAGTGGGTTAAAGCCTCTGCCTTCGGCTCAGGTCATGATCTCAGGGTCCTGGGATGGAGCCCCGCATCGGGCTCTCTGCTCAGCAGGGAGCCTGCTTCCTCCTCTCTCTCCCTGCCTGCCTCTCTGCCTACTTGTGATCTCTGTCAAATAAATAAGTAAAATCTTTTAAAAATAAATCTCATTCGACAAACATCACGAACACAACAAATTGTTATCCAGACATTCTATGAACAATGACCATGACAGAAAACAGAACCGCAAAAACCCAAACTACAAAAACAAACACAAAATTACAAAAGTTCTGTGCGCCCAAGCAGAAGCCAATGAGTCTAGTGTTTCGTCCCAATCTCTAGGAGCCACCTCCTTTAAAGCCTGGTGCCCACCATACAGCAGGCAGGTAACAGGTGTGCCCTGAAAACAAACTAAGGGCAGGCGCAAAACCAAAAGGAAGTCATTATTGTTTTTTTCGACTCAGAAAAGAAACATATCAGCACTGTGGGAATAGGGAAATAAATGTTCGGGAGAAATCATTTGTTATTTAAGGATCAATGGGGAAACACATTTTCTTCATCTATTCTTCACGTAAGTCGTTTAATTACTTAATTAATTAATATCCATTCGTTCCTGCAAAACATGACATTGTATTATATATGTAGGCTTTGCAAATTCAGCCGGAAAGTACGAACTACTCAAAAAGCAAACGGTCACCAAACAAGATCCTTGTATAAACTTGATTTCTTTTTAAGACTATTATGATGCTACTAACAAGATTTCCAGGCTTCAATCACCAGCAAAACCAGTGCTTCTGGTGATGCGCCTGCATGCATGCGGTGAGACACATGTATCATTTGCCCGCCACCCCACACCACTAGAGCCAGCCGTACGCCCCTCCCAAAAATGAAAAACGGGTCCCTGGCTCACACGACGATATACCAAACAGACTCCACACAGAAAGACCAAGCTATGGTTGGTCACGTGAAAATCTGGTGTGGGATAAGGTAATGAATGACCCAATTGGGCCTGTAAGTAAATAATCCCTCCAGATCCAACACCAATGGGGGGGAAAGAAAACAAACCCGCAGCAAATTTTAATAAGCTATCTTTTGCACAATACTTGTTTCTAAGCATTTATTATTATTTAAACTAGAATGATAAATTAAATGTCATTTAACGGCAAGAAACTAATCTTTGGAGAGAAAAATAACCACATTTAAAGAAGACACATTAAAGTAATAGGATAACATCTTTCTTATTCATCAAATTGTCGATCAACAGTGATTGGAGTCTCTGCCCACAGGTACACAAGCAGACTGTATGCAGATAATCCTCCTGTGACCGTAATCAGGTCTTTGTTTAGAGATGACATAGTGCACCGAGAGGTAGGACAGAATCCCAATTAATCTCTTCCTCGTCTCCCAGAGCACCGTCTCCACACTGTGCAGTGAGCATTAAGCATAATTTTAAATGTAATTGTCAAGCACATTGTCTATTCACGGAAATTATGATAGAAGTTTCCGAACGCCATATGGTCCTGGGGCTCACATTTCGGTTTCTATCCTTGGCCAAACACACGCCCTCCCCCGCCCACCTGGAAAGGTCAATTATACTGTCTTGGGTTTCAGTTAACAGTGCTGCAAGCAAATCCCTTTTGTAAAACAATTAAATTCAATTATTTGCTTACATAAACACCTCAAAACTTGGAACACCAATGTCAATGATGAGCCAATGAAGAACTAAGTATTAAGACACACACGCGTGCACACACAGTCACACACACACACCCCTCTTCCCATTCACCAAGCACAACACCCCAAGGGTCACCTCCACGTTCAGGCCATCAGGAGGATGTCCTAAATAAAAACTCAAACGAAAAACTAAGACCGAAAACAGCCAACACTCTTGCCCCAACACATCGCAGTCTCCCCCACATTGAAAGAAGCTGAAGAACTCCTGGAAAGACAAACCCACGAACATCCAGCTTTCTAAATCCAGACCCGTCTGGAAACAGACGCCTTCAAAATGACTTTTAAACCCCGGGCTTTTCCAAAAATGGAATTTTTTAAGGTTGCTTTTTCTTTTTTTAAGGTAATCTCTACTACCCCCAACAAGGGGCCCGAAGTCATGAGTCTGAGGCCGTGTTGCTAGCATGCAGTAGAGAGAGACTAGGGGTGCTGCTACACATCCTCCAAGGCCCAGGTCGGCGCCTACTACAAGCACCTCAAAAGGAACACCCCACCCCAACTTCTGCCCACGTTACGCACAACCGTTCGCATTCCCCAGCCTTGCACCCTTTCAAAGGGCCCACATGTCCAAAACCTGCGTTGTTACCAACTCTGTGTCACCCGTCCACAGCCCCCTCTCCGCAAGCTCCCCGTGGACCCCGCGCCGGGCCACCAGCGGCGCTTCCGTCGGGCACACTGCTCTGGTTCCACAGTGGACACGGAGCCACGACACCAACCGCACGGACGCTGGGGCCAGAGGGCTCTGCGAGAAGGGCGGCCCCCCTGCCAGCTGGGTGTGTGACCCGGGCCCACGATGCTCGGGCCTCCTCCGGGCAGCGGGGTAACTAACTGAAGCCTCACAACGACACAAGGAGGACACGCCACCATTCATACGTGGGCAGAGCAGAGGACGCTCCCTGGCACACAGTGGACACCAGGCAAGTGTTGCCCACAACTCCTTTTGTCCCTGCCGTCCGTCTGTGAGGCGATCACCTCACAGCCTTGTCACTAAGGACACGTGCGCTCCCAGACCTTGACTCCTGAGCCTTCACACAGAATACCCCACCCAGCCCCGGCTGTCGGAGGCCGTCAGTATTCGCGGTTAGTGACAGAGAGCAGCTGAGGCTCGGAACTGATCCCGAGCCGTCGTGCCCAATCTCTCCTTCCCGTGAATCAGGAAACAGCTCTTCTTTCTGCACTAATTTTTTTTTTAAGACTTATTTCTTTGTGAGAAAGAAAGAGAGAGGAAGCATGCACAGGCGGGACTCGATCTCACAACCCTGAGATCATGACCTGAGCAGAAATCAGGGGTCAGGCACTTAACCGACGGAGCCACTCTGCGCTAATTCTTAACACTTTACACTTGCTTAGTGGGAGACATTTAGGAACTTTGACTTCTGTAACCTCATTTTCACTTCCTGCTTTTCAACAAGTTGGGAGACTATTCATGGCTCCAAGATCCCACTTCCAACAGAACAGAAAAAGAATTTCTGCTCCATTCGATGGACCTTCAAGCCAAAGAAGGTATTTTGTACAACGGTGTGAGCTTTTTTTTTACCCCTCAGAAAAACTGAATGAGTCCAGAGCGTTGCTGTTTTATCTTTCTTTCATAAACTGATATGACAGAACTTTAATTTTCAGACGAGAAAGACCCAGAAAGCTTCACCTAGGGCCTGCTCACCAGCTGCTTTTGCCCGAGTCTCCACCATGCTAAATTTAGAAATACACTCTGTCCCGATGTACTTCAGCAGGAAGCAGCCAGATTAAAATAAGATGCCGCTAACACATGAGAATTTGAAAGCTGTTGTGAGCCAACAACCTGCAAGAAACCACAATGCTCTCATTCACTAAGAGACACCGCCGTCCTCCGCCGGGAGAAAGGAAAAGGGACTTGGATCACACACACACACACACACACACACACACACGATCCACAGCGGGGAACGCAAACGGAAGGTGATGGCACCAAGGATGACCTGGGAGATGAGGACCACAGGCAAAGCCCAGAAGTGGACACAACGTTTAGCTGCAAGGGAACCAAACTTGGATACTGAGTTTCCTAGCCATCTAGTTAGAGAAACAAACAGGAGTAGATGTTCGTATCCAGAAAGTGAAGCAGCTCGTTAACAAGACAGCTTGTGGAGTGGATACACGTACACTATTTCTCCCACCGGCCCCAGAGGGGAAACTCTCCATTCTCAGTAAATGGAGTCAAGGACACATTTCATGGGGCTGCTTCTTAGTGTAATTCTTAACATGAGGTGACCGCACAACCCCGCAGCACAGGTAAACAAATCAAGTCTGTGCGGATAAACAACACGGCGGCAGCGTGCACGTCTCCCCCCAGCCTGCGGGGCTCCAAGGAGACCTCTCAGATGCGCTGAGTCCCAGCCGGGCTGCAGGTCTCCTGGGGTCACGGCAACACACTACAGTATCTTGTAAACACACTTCAGTGCCAATAAATATACCATTTGTATAATATCATTTTTAACAGTTGCCTAGTAACTCACTCTAAGGGCTAAATAAACTTTTGTCACCACTGCATTCAACTCCTTGCTATTTTAAGCAGTGCCTCCATAAATAAGGAGAACCATTTCTTAAGTGTCAGGAAACTGCAGGCCACCCATGTAGAAAGGGAAAGCTGCACTCTCATTCCCTCACGTTTAAGGAAGAGATACCCTACGTAAAGGCAGTAAGTTCAACGACGCCCTTCCGGTGATCTGTGCTTCCATCCCTCACCACGGGGTCCACGCACCTGCAGGCCAGCAGCACACACGGCACGACGGACCCCAGCCCTAACCAACGCCCAGACTGAGTGTGTACGAACACACTTCCGCGTGGCCCGGGAAACAACTACAAGACCCCGGGCATTAAAACGTTTTTACAAATTTGAGAGTTTCAGGAACTTAAATAGGACTTTAGGACAGCAAAGTGACTTTAGTCACCTGTCTTTGTGCTCGAGACGATGCCGGTTGATCCCTGTAGTTTCAAGGTTAACTGCGAACAGTGCTGCCTTGTGCTCTCACACGCGTCCCAATGTGGACCTTAAGGGACGACCCTAGATATCAGAGACAAGTCAGCAACGAAGACGGCTGAGGCTCCAGAATGACAAACCAGCCAAATGCCAAAGTCCCAGCTGTCTAAAGAAACAGAGACTTATCAAACCTGGAGGTTCTAACGTGGCCGAGAGGGTGGGAAGGGCCCTCGGTTGGAACCACACGAATGACCAAAGGAAGCGTCCTCCACCCGCCATCTTGAAATAACAGCATCGACCAAGTGGACAACGTGAAGACCACACCTCGTCTGCCCCACTCCCCAGGAACGTTTGGCAGTGCTCCTCCTCCCTCACTGGCTGACGTAACGGCCACACATCCAGGTGGGTGGGCTCAGAGCAATCACGACAGACTATGAACTCTGAGGCCAGGAACTGCACGTGTCTTTAGATCTTCAGGACCTGCAAGTTGTAGTCACCCAATAAACGGGTGTTGAATGAATCAACCTCTTTTTCATGACTACTCTTTCTCAGACTGTTCCGTTGGTTCCTCATCATCTCATCCATTCAACATTAGCACTTCTCCGACGCTCTCTTCTTCAATCGTCTTCTTCCAGCTTTGCTCCCTTGTAATACCATCCAAGATGGCAGCCCTCTCTGCAGGTCATTCTATTTTTTTTTTCCTTAAGATTTTATTTATTTAAGACAGAGAGAGAGAGAGAGAGACTGCACGTGTGCAAATGGTAGGCAGGGGGAGAGGGAGCAGCAGACTCGGGGCAGAGCAGTAACTCTGCGGGACTCGACCCCAGGACCCTGAGATCATGACCTGAGACAAAGGCAAACACTTAACCAACTGAGCCAACAAGGCACCCCCCAACTTTTTTTTTGTTTAAGACTTTTTGCAGGTAATTCTAAAGCTCTATTTGAAGGCAATATTTCTTCTGCCTACGTTCTGTCTCCAGCTGGGTCCCAGTCCAGCATCTGAGGGTCATTATTTCAAATGCAATCTTTACTTTCTTCCCAGCCTCACGCTACTATGTCTGTAACCCACCCTTTGTTGCCCTTCTCTCCCAGACCCGAAACTCTGCTGCTCCCACCGTCGACTCATTCCTTTCTCTCTGCCATCCCCCTCCCAAAATCCCACCCATCAGACACCAAGTCATCTAACCAACCCTATGGAGTCTCTGACATTGCATCTCTCCACGGTCACTGCCGCTCTCCTACTTGATAGCCTGAATGATTGCACACAACTTCCCTCCTCCTGACCTCTCCCCCTGCAAATCCATAAAACCCCACGAATCTTCCTAAAGCAGAGGTCTGATGTATCTCATTCCTCAAAAAGACGTCACGGGTGACTACACTGCTTCGGAAAACAAACCCAAGCTCCTTATACCGCCCGCCGAAAGTGCTGGTTTCTCCACAACTAGGAAGGCAGGGGCCGGGGCAAAGAGCACCGTCGAGAGTCCGTTATCACCACACTGAGGCAGACGCCAGCTACGGTAAGCACAGGAACGCCGCTGCCACCCAGGCTGTGCACATCCTAACCTCCAGAACCTGTGAGCACGCCGGATTACATGACATCTGAGAATCAAGGCTGCCGATGGAATTCAGGTGGCTAGGCTCGCCTTAAAAAAAAAAGACTGTACCGTATTTTATACAAGCGCACCCAATGCAGTCAGGGGACTCCCTGAAATGGGGAAGAGGGGGCACGTGGGTGGCTCAGCGGGTTAAGACTCTGCCTTCAGCTCAGGTCACGGTCTCAGGGTCCTGGGATCGAGCCCTAGGCTCTCTGCTCAGCAGGGAGCCTGCTTCCCCCTCCCTCTGCCTGCCTCCACCTACTTGTGATCTCTGTCTGTCAAATAAATAAATAAAATCTTAAAAAAAAATAAAAGAAATGAGGAAGAGGGATGCAAAACAACCATCACAGTGATGGAATGTGACAAAACCTCAACTGTTATTGGCTTTGAAGACGAACGAAGGAGTCATGAGCCAAGGACTGGAGGCAGCCTCTGGAAGCTGGAAAAGGCAATTAAAAACAAACAAGAACAAAAAAACAAAAACTTTCCCCTAGAAGCTCCAGAAAACCACGTGGGCCTGCAGACACTTCCATTTCAGTCCAGTGAGACCCATTTTGGACTCGCGACCTCCAGAACCATAAGAAACTACGTTCACGTTATGTGAAGCCACGACGTCTGTCACTTGTTACAGCAGCAAGAGGACACTCATACACACTTCTTCCTGCCGCCAAGATCCCACTGTACTATACTCACACCATGTTATAGCACTCTGTATTCGAACAGCTGACTGGATCCCTGGTAATCGCTGCAAGAGATAGCTCTAGGGACACCTGGGAGCTCAGTTCAGGTCATGATCTCGGGGTTCTGGGATGGAGCAGCTCGTCCAGCTCCGGGCTCGGCAAGGAGTCTGCTTCTCCCTCTCCCTCTGCCCCTCCACTCTCAAATAAATCAATGAAATGCTCTCTTGCTCTCAAATACATCAACAAAATATTTTTTAAAAAAGAGAGAGAGAGAGAAAGAGAGAGGGAGAGAGTTCTAGGTCTCAGAGTGTTGACGTAACAACCAAGTGTAGTCTCTGTGGCGCCTCCCCCCAGAGGCTGTCAACCCACCACAGTGTCACTGTACCCTCTCCGTTAGAGCTTCTGTGTAAAAACCCGCCTTCACTCCAAAGGCTTGAAACTTCAGCCCGGCCCTGAAAAATGCAAGTACGTCTTCCAGGAACATCTTCAAAAGTACAGAGTGAAGGTTAATGACCCCCAAAAGTGCTTCATTCAGTCTGGGAATTTATCTCCTGGGACAAATAGCACCGAACCAGCACTCAACGGTCCACACTCATCTTCTGGGCCCAAGCCCTGGCTCCAAGGGCCCTTGGACAAGTGGTGTCCCACGATTCCTTTCTCTCTGGGGAACCATGCGTTAATTACTTTATTGTCTCAGCCACTGAGACCAACCTTTAGGAGGGGCTCGCCACAAGGCACAGATGCAGAGGACCAGCCCAGTTCCTTCCTTTAAGAAGCTTGTGGTCCCGGAAGCAGGTAATGAAAATCCCTAATTTCCGGGGATGCCTGGGTGGCTCAGTTGGTTAAGCGGCTGCCTTCGGCTCAGGTCATGATCCCAGCGTCCTGGGATCGAGTCCCACATCGGGCTCTTTGCCGGCAGGGAGCCTGCCTCTCCCTCTGCCTCTGCCTGCCTCTCTGCCTGTGCTCGCTCTCTCTCTGACAAATAAATAAAATCTTTAAAAAAAAAAAAAATCCCTAATTTCCTAGTAACCCAACAGGTGACACTGTAGGCATTCTAACAGCAGCTCAAAAATTTCTTTGAGAAATGATAATAAGCCTTGGTGAGGATACGGAGAAACTGGAATGCTTGCAGAGCAGGGCTGGGATTGCAAACTGTAGCAGCCATTTCGGGAAACGGCCTGGCAGTTCCTCAAAAAGTTAAACACAGAATTCATATGGCCAAGCAATTCCACTCAAATGAAAACAAAGGTTCATCCAAAAACCTGTGAACAAACTTTCACGGTAGCTTATTCATAACGGCCAAAGAGTGGAAGCAACCCACGTGTCCATCAAATGATGAGTGGATACGCAAAATACAGTCTATTGTAACGAGAGCATTGTTCAACAATAAAAAAGAGGGAAATATGGACTCGTGCTACAACATGGATGAACTCTGGAAGCACTAAACTAAATGAAAGATCAGACACAACACAGATCCATACTGCACGATTCCATTTATTTGAAATGTCCAGAATAGGCAAATCCACAGAGACACAAAGATTAGTGGTTCTAGGGCCTGGCAAGGAGGGGAACACTGTCCTTGGGCACAGGGTGTCTTTTTGGGCTGGCATATGTTCTAGAACTATATTGAGATAATATCTGCACAACTCTGAATTTACTAAAAATAACTCAATTCTACACAACACTTGAACTTTGTAGTTATGTCAATTATTTCTCAGTAAAACTGTTTCTTTAAAAGAACTCTGAGATCCTTAAAACAAAGATTACCTCTGTACGTGAGTACTAATACTAAATAAAATGTATTGCTACAATATGACCAAAAAACTAGAGACAACTTCCAGTATTTAAAAAAACAGAAACTGCATTTGCTGTGATTTTTGAGGATTTTAAATAGCATTAGCATTTCCGCTAATGTCAAAAGCCTAATTGCATAATTGCATAACTTACCTGGGTAAGAGGCATATAAGAAGGGCTTTCTATTTCAAATTAAACAAATTGAACAATACAATTTATTGAATCAAGTCACCCGTAGACATAATGTGATTTTTCAGCTGCTTTGCGATGAAAACCACAACACATAAAACGCTTCTTGTCATAGTCACAACAGAATCCAGAAGACGAAACTCACTACAATATCTGCTTATTAGGACTTAAGAACACGAACATCTGAAGCCCTAGTTTAAGTGGATCTTAAATTCAATGGAAGCAGATTAAGAAATTCAATTTTCTGTTGTGACACATGCCAAAAACTTGAAGAATTTTAACAACTGCCCAATAGCTCACGAGACCGCTGTAGAATTTCCCAGGCCAATGGGAAATTCAGCGGCGCTACAAAGACGTCGGTAACTCACCCCCTTCCCCTTCTACTTCAGGCTGAACGAGCACTATAGTATCAGCCTTGTTTACAGCCATTGTTTCCCCACGTTCTTCCGAAGAACCTGTTCCACCCTGGTCAGTCCTGGCAGCGCACGTCACACCAATGGGGCCAATGGGAAGGACAATACACAGCCGAGCCCTCTCACTGCCAAGCTGTTGTTTCTCACCGAAAGAGGAAGAGGAGGCCATCGAGGAGCCCGCGGAAGCCCTGGACCCCGACCTGCTGCCCCTTCTTGGGTCCCTGGCCCCAGTGTATTCAACTCTGGCCTGTAACCCCAGCAGACTCAGCCAGGGTATTAGCTTCATGTGGCTCTGGTTAACAAACCCACACAAACTTAATAGCTTGGAGCAACACAGACTTGTTGTCTGGGTTCTGGAAGCAAGATGCCTAAAGTAGGTTAGCGGGTTCCTTCTGGAGGCCCCACAGCAGAATCCATATATCCTCACTGTGTCCAGCTTCTAGAGGCCGCCAGCATCCCGCAGCCCGTGGAAGCCCATCCCTCTGACCGCTGCTTCGGTGGACACACTTCCTCTCTGCTCCCGTCTGAGGAGAAGCACCTCTGGGAGGACTGTGGCCTCATGGGATGGTCATCCCATCTCAAGATCCTGGAGACATACTCTCAGGTTCCAGGACTAGGACGGGGACTACCTTTCGAGGACCACTGCCCTGTCTGCTACAACCATCTTAAGAAATGGGAAGGGCGGGGCGCCTGGGTGGCTCAGTGGGTTAAGCCTCTGCCTTCGGCTCAGGTCATGATCCCAGGGTCCTGAGATCGAGTCCCACACTGGGCTCCCTGCTCAGCAGAGAGCATGCTCCCCCTTCTCTCTCTCTGCCTCTCTGCCTACTTGTCATCTCTGTCAAATAAATAAATAAATAAAATATTTTAAAAAAAGAAAGAGAAAGAAAGAAAGAAAGAAATGGGAAGAGTACCCAGAACAGGGGCTTGAGACGGGAGTGCTGGTTTTATGACTGACCAGTGGTCACAGCCATTCTTTGCTAGACAGCTGTGGTCTGGGGGGTGGGCACATGTGGGCTCTGCCTCGCACACTTAATAATTTTGGTTGGCCTGATACCAAGAAGCAGAGGCGGGTGGCAGTCTGGCCAGCTCCACTTAGGCGAGCTTGACCTCAGAAGGCACACCAACACTGACATCTTAGTCACTAAGGCCCCACATGCACGACTGCCCCAAATCACAGATTAATGGCCTGAAGCCGGATGATTTTCCCAAGAGCACAGAGCTGCACGGCCAGAAGGCTGGTACCTGAATTCCAGACCACCCTCTCTTCTGCTGCCCAGAAAGGCCGTCTTCCCCAAAGCCTTCAACGTCAGCTCAGTCCGCAAACACCTCCAGCCCCTTCTCCCTGAAACACCAAACTAGAAACGTATGATCTCAAAGCCATAAGAAATGCAGCCACAAGATCTAGGCCAACGCAGGCCCACTGGAGGACCCGTGGGCAAGCGGGGCCACGCAGCGCAGGACATGGTCCTGCCCACGTGGGGCCACAGCTCCTCCTGGACGCCACACGCCTCACCTCCTCCCGCCTCATCTAAGGGCCTGGCACCCACACGTCCAGTGGGTCCTCACCGGGAACCCCAGGACAACCACACCTGCCTCGCAGCTCTGCCCCGGCAATGGGGGCCACTGATATGCGCCAGCCCCTCTGACCAGATCAGAGGTTCTCAAGGGAGGGAGACTGTGCACTCCCCCTCCAGCAGCCACTGAGGGCCAGGCGTCATGTGCTTGAGAAGCAGCTGCACCAGGAACCCATTATCCTCTTTTTCTTGACCACCCTACCCAAAGCTCAACATAGAGAGATCCTCTCCACACACACCCTGGAAACACAAGCGCTCCCCAAAACCGCCACGTGCCAATACATTTTTTCCCCCACAGTTACGGGGGCTCTATGTTTGCAGAGCAGTCCCTATTTCTTTACCCATCACGGCTTTTATAGCAAGAAGCTGTAAAGGGAAACCTCAGAACTTAACCAATTTATATGCACAGAAGAAAGTTTTGTTGAAATACGCCATTCTAGGGGCGGCTGGGTGGCTCAGTCGGTTAAGCATTTGCCTTCGGCTCAGGTCATAACCCTAGGGTCCTGGGATCGAGCCCCACGATCGAGCCCCACGTCGGGCTCCCTGCTCAGCAGGAAGCCTGCTTTCCCTCTGCCCCTCCTCCCACTCGTGCTCCTCCTAAGTCTTAAAAAAAAGAAAAAGAAAAAGAAAAAAAAATTAAAAATCAGAACATTATAAACTACATTTTGAAAATATGAAATCCACTCTACTTTGGACCCTTGGGCAGAACAGAAGCCCTGTGGTCCCAAAATCACTGCCACCAACGTCATCAACATGGTATACGCAACAGTACCCCCAAATTACAACACCCTGGGCAAGGGTGGGCACCAGGGGACATGCCGTCCCATGGCACACATCACGTGTGCAGAGGGAACAGTGTGCACACGCACATGTGTGTATGCTTATGTGTGTCTACGTACATACTTTACATTTCAAAACTTGGGAAATGAGGCTCTAAGACACCCTCCAGGGCAGAGTGTTTAAACCTTGGCACTATTTACGTTTGGGGCCAGGTCATTCTTTGGGGTGGCGGCTGTCATGTGTACTCCAGGACCCCCAGCAACATCCCTGGGTCTCTCCCCATGAGATGCCAGGAACATTCCCAACACTCTCCAGCTGCGGCAACCAAAAGTGTCTCCAGACACTGCCAGATGTCCCCGGAGAATACAAGGGCCCCCAGCCGAAGTTCGAGGCTCTGAGCCACCCAAAGTCCCCAGAGAGAGTGTGGCCTGACACCATTTAAGGCATACACAGTCCCTGACACGAGAACAATCTGCTTGCCCAGATTACTGTGAATTACAACTAGAATTATCTTTGAGAGGTCTTAAAAAGGCAATAAATTCTGCATTACACTTTTCTGACCTACATTCCATTAAAACGACTCAACTATAAGCTCTTATGGAAAAAAATCTGTTTTCCGCGCAAGAAAATAAAAAACTCCGTATTTTACCACGATGATTCTGAAGAGCCTAACAAAACCCGAAATTGCTTCCTTTCATTAGCTTTACACCACAGCCCGCAATCAGGGAGAAAAAGCTCAGGAGGTGGTCTTGCATTAACCCAGATTCCATCTTCCCAGCTGACCGACATTTTTCTAGCTTACATAAATACTGCCTGTAAATTACTGTTTATTTTCCTTCAGCTTGTGGACAAAGAATCAAATGGATTGCTGGAAACAGAGTCTACATCAAAGCTCTCATGGTTCTCCTTTGCACTGAGACTCCAAAAAGGATTTTCACGCTTTCGTCTAACCGACTCTTTCTCCCTCCGACGACGAGGGCACGGCACCCCGGGGCCGAACCCAAGAGGACAATCGCTGGGACCCCAGCCCCGTTTGAAAGCGACTGCGATCAGAAGCGAAGGGGGCTCTGAGTGATCCCTGAGAGCGCGAGTCTAGGCCGGGCACAGTGAGGGAACGCGCCACGTCTGTCCCCTTTGCCCTGCCCTCTCGGAGCGCTGTTTGATCTGTTTCTGCCATTCTCCTGGGCGTTCTCCCGCGCCTGGAAGCTCCGAGAAAAATGAAAGCGTTCTTCACGCTGCTCTCAGGACCCAAGCAGAGGGGAGCCAACACAGTGCTCTTTTTCTCCAAAATTCCAAAGCAAACTAGCTGTTGCACATGACAAAGTCTAGACCGTGAGGTACCCGAGTCCTGCCAGACCCCCGCACACACGCTCACAAACTACAGGCAGCCGAAGGAACCCCAAGAATTCTGCACAGCGAGCCCAAGGCACAAGGGAGTGCTATGTCCAGGGGGGCCTGTGCGGTACACAAGGGAGCGAACAACTCCCCTCATGTTGACTCACAGAACGTAAGAATTTGAGTGTCTTTTATGTGAGCTTGGGAAGCACGATCGCTGACGTCTGTCTGGAAGGTCTAATTCTCTGGAGCTGGGGTTGGCGGACTATTTCTGGAAAAGGCTGGACAGGAAATACAGTAGGCTTTCAGCCAAAAGGCATCACACCTGTTCCGTGTGCAGAGATTACGTAACAAGAAAAAACTCCCTCCCCAGCTTTCACTGACAACATCCGGCACCTTGTGAACAGGACTTGTATTTTCCCCGTCAGGAAACATTCCTCTTTTGATGTTTTTCTCCCAACCATTTAAAAATGCCCAAACCATTCTCAGTGTGAAGGGTGTATAAACTCGGGCAGTGGGCAGGGTCTGGCTGGGGGGCTGCTCCAGGAGACCCCTGACGTGACGGAGCAGAGGCGGCCCTCTCCTCCTGGCGGCCGAGCCAGCCGGCCCAGGTGTAGGCCTGGAGAGAAGACAGGAGGCTGCCCGGGCAGCCACAAGGCCACAGAGGACGTGAGGGAAATATACACTTGGACATCCGGGAGGAAAAGGGTCTTTCTGAGCCCAAAATGCAGTCTTTGTGTTGTTTCTGCTAAGAAACTTGGGCCAGGGGACAACGGATACCTTCAAGCATGAGAAAGGTGTGGCATTTTTCATATAAATGACACCGCTTGTGCGTACGCTTTGTGCCTTATTTTTTATTCGTTAGTTTGTATGGATGTAAACCAAGATTAGTGTTGCTTATGACAGTCCTTGTACTGCACACGTAAGTGTGTACACCCACTGGTCACATGTCGTCTGCTGGAGGTCTCTTCATCATGCCTTTGTAGAATCCCTTGTAGCTTTCCAAAAGAGCATCAGAAATCCTACACACCAAGCTTAATAAATAGTGAACTATTTAATACTAAAATACGAGGCTTTGATAACCATCTATCACAAAAGCTACTTAAAATTTTCTTTGTGCAAATACAAGAATTATCAACAGAGCTTTGCCGGGGGCAGGGGTGGCTTAAGAACAGTGCACAAACGCAGACAGGAGCGCAGAAGAGCAGCAGGAAGTAATGGCAATGGATGCGGGACAGCCTGGGTGGCTCAGTTGGGCATCGGACTCCTGGTTTCTGCTCATCAAGTCCCGATCTCAGGGTCATGAGACCCAGCCCCGCCACCTGTTGAGCTCCGCGGTCCATCCATCACCAGGGAGTCTGCTTCCTCCCTCTCCCTTTGCCCCTCCCCCAGCTACCGTAAGCACGCGCACGCTCTCTCAAATAAATCTTAAAAATAAAACAAAAGAAAGAAAATCACTTAGGAGGTGAGTAGGAATGGGACTTTGGAGAATACTTCTTTTTTTTTTTAATATATATTTTTTTAATTTATTTATTTGTCAGAGACAGAGGGAAAGAGAGCGAGCAAGCACAGGCAGACAGAGTGGCAGGCAGAGGCAGAGGGAGAAGCAGGCTCCCTGCCGAGCAAGGAGCCCGATGCGGGACTCGATCCCAGGACGCTGGGATCATGACCTGAGCCGAAGGCAGCCGCTTAACCAACTGAGCCACCCAGGCGTCCCTGGAGAATACTTCTTAATAGAGTTTGGGCTTGTGCACCACGGAAGTGTTTCCACATTCAAAACAGTCTTATTCTCCGAAGGTTGGGTTGGGGGGAGGGTGTGCAAGAGACAAAAAACAGAAGGGAAAGGGAAAAAATCAGCATGCGATAAAGGCAAAGCCAGTTTGGCAGAATCCTAACAACCCACGAAAGCATTTGTTAATTTTTCTGTGGGCTCAAAATTTTTAAACTATCAAGTCCGGAGCACAAAAAAATGCATAAACTTTGGGCGCACCCAAGCTACTCTGCTCTCTGCCACCAGCTCCGCTTGGCTATTACTTGTCTTCAACAAAACACCTGACTTAGTCTTCATATAGAAATAGTTCAAAATGCTCTTGTTTAGAAAAACGAAACAAACCTACTGAGCTTACATCTGTGTTGACCTTGACACCCACCGCACACTAACACAAGTCCGTCTGGACCTCCCCGCCCAGGGCTGGACGGGATGACCGCCCTCCCTTTCGCAGACTCAAGAAAGCCGAGCATTGTGCGGCCGACCTCCAGAAAATCCAAATAAAAACCGGGCCAGAGCTTCCACACACACAACCCAGTCCACAAGCTGCCCAACCACACCACCTCCGCAGAGAGCATCACAGATCCCGTGGTGGGAGCGTGGGGTCTGTGACAGTCGTACTTACGGGGCTCTCAGCTGAGCAAGTTCCTAACGACGAGCAGGAGTTTGGAGCACTGTAGGAAAACTCACAACAGCCTTCACGCGCATCCGTTACACTAGGCGGTGGTACCCACATGAGTCATACGGAGAACATTCGTCTCCGTCCTCACCGGGATCTACATGCAGGGGTTGGGGCGGTGGGGAGGCAGCAGTCTGGATTTTTATTGTTGTTTTTAAAAACAATAGGTTCCCTTTTAAACCCCAGTGAAGTCTGCAGAGAAACTTTCTGTCTCTAGCTATTCGCAGTCAAGGTCAATGACCTGCTCCTTAGCAAAGCCTTCACCGCTGGGATTTCCTGGAGGCCACGTGAAGAGTGACTACCCGCCATTCTCCCCTCCTGAGGTAGAGCACTTCCTCAAGGGAAACCCCAGTTAACACCTCGAAGTTGTGCAAGACCCACAGCCCCGACGGAAGACATGACTTTTGTACTAAACGCCACCTAGCCCACCCCACCCCCTCCGCACCCTGCAAGCCTCGGGCTTACTGAAAATGCCATTTTCCATTGCATGAACCGCACAGCTTCCACGAGCGCTCCCGTGGGGGCACGGAGAGTGCGATCCGCGGCTGTGCACTCCCGTGGCTTTCCTCCCGCTGTCTTCACCCTCACGGGGCACTTGTGTTGTTCGTGCAACCTTTCATTTCGCTCGACTAGATTTCCCTTCGCAGGCTTCCCCTTCAAGGGGCTGGATGTTTCCCCAAGTACTTGGTTAAATGAGCGAGCACTTCAAGGACCTTTTAGCTTGGATGTTGAGAGATCAAAAGCCGTTCCTGGGCTGTAACAGAGGAGCCCGTGTGGCTATCAGTCTGAGCAATACTGGAATGTTATGTCTGAGTGGGACTCCTCTCTCCCCACTGCTACATACCACACCTGGCACCTGGAAGACTTCAGGTAAGTTCCGTCAAATAGGTCATTCAGAAATACTCACCCTTTAGACTTCATCAAGATCAAAAGCTTCTGCGCAGCAAAGGAAACTGTCAACAAAACTAAAAGGCGACCCACAGAATGACAGAAGTTATTTGCAAATGACCTGCCAGATAAAGGGCTGGTATCCAAGACCTAGAAAGAACTTAACCAAACTCAACATCCAAAAAAACCAAATAATCCAGTCAAGAAATGAGCAGAAGACATGAACAGACATTTCTCCAAAGACGACATCCAGATGGCCAGCAGACACATGAAAAAAATGCTCCACACTGCTTGGCATCAGGGAAATACAAATCAAAGCCACAGTGAGATACCACCTCAGACGCAGTCGGAATGGCTAAAATGAACAAGTCAGGAAACAACAAATGTAGGCGAGGATGTGGAGAAAGGGGAACCTCCTACACTGTTGGTGGGAATGCAAGCTGGTGCGGCCACCCTGGAAAACAGCATGGAGGTTCCTTAAGACGTTAAAAACACAGCTACCCTACGACCCAGCGATTGCAATACTGGGTATTGACCCCAAAGATACAGACGCAGTGAAAAGAAGGGCCATCTGTACCCCAGTGTTCATAGCAGCAATGGCCACAATAGCTAAACTGTGGAAGAAGCCGAGATGTCCTCAACAGGTGAATGGGTAAAGAAGATGTGGTCCATATGTAAAACGGACTATCACTCAGCCATCAGGAAGGATAAATATTTACCATTTACATCAACGTGGAAAGAACTGGAGAATATTATGCTTAAGTGAAAGAAGTCAGAGAAAGAAACTTACCACATGGCCTCACTCATACGGGGAACGTAACAGCACAGAGGACCTCAGGGGAGGGGAGGGAAAACTGAATGCCAAGTCCTCAGAGAGGCGACAAACCACGAGAGACCCTTAACTGTAGGAAAGAAACTGAAGGTTGCGGGAGGGGCGGGCACTGGGGGGACGGGGGCACTGGGGCGATGGGCATTAAGGAAGGCACGTGATGGGATGAGCACTGAGTGTTACATACGAGTGACAGATCACTAAGCACTATGTTTGAGACTAAGGTACTATGTGTTGCCTAAGTGAATTCACATTTAAGGGAAAAAAAAAGAAAACAACAAAACAGAAACTTCCCCTTCGTAAGCACGGACACCCCGGGAGAGTCGCTAGGGCTCCAGGGCAACATGGCAGAGGCAAGGCCCAGAGGCAGGTGGCACGTGTGCACACCTCGGGTCCCCTCCTCCATCCTGGCCTCCAGGGGTTTGCTTTCAATCAACAGAGAGGTCTGACTCGCCCACCCAGACCCAAGGTGCAAGCGGGTAGGTCGGAGAAAAGCAAGAGGAGTGGGAAGAGAAAAGACCCAGGCCCGAGCTCTTACTCAAAACCAGGAAGACACGTGGTCACAGTCACCCAGCACAGCTGCCGCCCTCAGAAGGGAGACACTCTGGGGACTTACGTGTGGCCAAGACTGGGCGGCAGAGGGCCACCGTGCCCGGATCCCAGAACCGCCTTCTGGCTTGCCTGCTCACTTCCTGCCCCTCCCCCACCCCCGACAGCCACACACGAGCACGAGCACCCAGGAGCGTCAGCAAGGCAAGCCCAGGGATGCACTGGGGGCAACCCACAGGCACATTCGACCAGAACCCTCAGGTACAGACTCGGGTCCCCGTGTCACCAGGGCTGCTAACGTCATAACTCCCCAACCACGCTTCCCTTGCCCCTCAGATGGCAGGATAACAAAGCCCGTCGCTCCCATCCCACAAGGCCGCGTGCAGAGCGGGTGACACGCAGCCACGAGAACCCAAAACACAAACACGGATGGGCGACCATGGCCTGGGAGACGGGCCGAGGGCAGGCACCGCACTCCTCTTGGGACTACACAGCGCAGCTGTCACGGCACAGGGTAAGTGACAGCTGCTGAGGACACCACAGTTTCCGGGGAGATCCCACTTACGACGTCCCTGCAACCCTGGACTCCTCCAAACACCGAAGACAGAGTCGCATGCAATCCCATTCCGATTCCAGCATGTCTCCCGCAGTCCGGCACAGCGAACACTGATGAGCTTTAACCGCCCCGTCTGTCCCGCTTCCTGCCGGTACCCCATTTCTTTATGGGGGAGCGCCTTTCCTTCTCCATGTGGCAGGCACTCCTGAGACCAGAGGGGAACGGACGATGCACTAATGAAGTCCCAGCCCCTCTTGCTCTGGCCTCTTCCAAGGCCTTAGGAACAAAGCGTTTACAAGCTCCCGTGACTATAAAAATTTGCAAAAGCAACACAAAATGACAGCGGTCCACAGTCAAGTCCACTTCTTCCACTGTCTACCCACGGAAGGGGGCGAGGGGGAAACAGAGCTGTCGCAACACACTCCGCTCTGGCTTCATGGGGTTCAGCGCCGAGATCCCGAGCACCCCGTACAGCTGTGTCGTCACGAGCTGTGCGGGCCCAAGAATGCCTTCCAGGAACGCTCTTGTCCAGCGCAGACCACCCAACGTCAGGACGCCAAGGCCGGCGCCAGACGGCACACCGGGATACGAACCGCGTGCGGGCGGAAGACAATCATGGTGAGCGATGATCGAAGCCAGAAGCCAGGGTATGGAGAAGCCTCCCACGGAAATTTTATCAGCTGTTAAAGCATTCGTCAATTTTCATCCCTTGTCAAATAAAATACTAGGGGTTCTCCAAAATGCAACAAGCCCAAAGTCCACATGCCATTTCCCGTAACAGGTTGTAAAGCACCCTAACAATGGCAAGAAGAGGTCGCCAGGCCACGGGAAACCCTTGATGACCCATTTCCTCCACAGAAAATGACCTCACAAAACCTTGGTCACAGAAACAGGTGACCGAAGAAGAACGGCTTCAGGAAAAGGGAAAACTATGAGGGCATGCCGGGCAATTCTTTCCTTCACAAATGTTATTCTCCCAGAGTGTGAGGCCGGTGATATGTGCTTATTTTCTTTTTAAATTAATTTATTTATGTCTGAGAGAGAGAGAGAGAGAGAGACTGTGAGCATGCAATTGGGGAAAGGACAGAGAGAGAGAAAGTGAATCCCCAGGCAGACTCCCCACCGAGCAAGGAGCCCAACACGGGGCTCGATCCCACAACCGACAGGGCCGCCGAGGCACCCAGCTAATACCCGCTAACTTTAGAAGTCACAGCTAGCTGCTCCCTCAAAAGCTGGAAACAGACACCCAAGAAGCAAACACACAGCCGGTGAGGGCCGTTCCCACGGGGAAGACACTCGGCACAGTGACCAGACTCCTCTCTCGTTGGCCCCTGCTCTGGCGCACAGGTGGGCACATGGGTTCGGTTCAGCCCAGTGGCCACGCACACCTGTCACGTGCACACACATGTCTGCGCCCACTCTGAATCTCCAGGTACTGACACGAGGGCAGAGACATATTTGGCGTTTCCTTCAGGGTCTCGATCACACCGCTGTAACGGGATCCAGGCCACGCTCTTCCTGCCACAGCAAACGCTGCTGTGCGACCTGCTTCCTGCTTCCTTGATTCTTGCTGCTCCCCAACCTCCAGCCGTTCCAACGAGCTCTGTCAGCTTAAGTCAGCCAGTAACTGCTTCTGTTTACAACCAAGAACCTGGGGCGCCTGGGGGGCTCTGTCGGTGAAGCGTCTGCCCTCAGCTCAGGTCATGATCCCAGGATCCTGGGAATGAGCCCCGCATCGGGCTCCCTCTCGGCGGGGAGTCTGCTCCTCCCTCTGCCCCTCCCTCAGCGTACATGCATGCAAGTGCGCTCGCTCACGCTCTCTCAAAAGTAAGTAAAAATTACAAAAATAAAGAGATTCCGATGTACCAAGAAAAGAATTACAAATAAGTAAGAAAACTAAGAAAACTAAAAAAAACAACAAAAAAAAAAAACACAAGAACCCTAACGGACACTCATCTGATGTACACAAGGATGAGCATCTACTGGTAAACCCAAGTGTCCAAGACGTGTGTGTGCGTGCGCACGCGCACATCACCGTACCTACAGCTTGCCTTCCGTTTCAGGACCTAGCTAAACAGAATGTTTACGTGTACACGCACACGTACGCACACGTGCCTCTAACTGCATGTGAAACACCTGGAAAAATGCACAACAAACTATCAACAGTCGTTACTCTGCAAGTGAAGAGAAGGAGGGCTGCACTGCTTACTCATACCCTCCGCTACTCTCGTTAAGAATTTTTTACAATGTAAACAGCATGCACCACAACAAAATAAATGCATACACAGCTAAACGGAGGCTCAGCGCCAGACAACAAATGCTCACCCGTGAAGAAATGCTGCACCTCCTTCTGGACTTGTCTTCCCTTCCTCCTAAGGCAATGGCCGTGCACAATACTAACCCTTGGGCGCATCTCCATCTGTGGGCCACATGCGATCTCCTCTCCAATGGGCAAAGCGGCAGAAATCTGGTTCTCTCACCAGAGAACAAGAACTGCATTGCCACATCCAGCCCCAGGAGCTCAAGCCCGGCGCCGCGACTTTCCCACATTAGGTGCTCCAGATCTCATGACGGAAGAATTCATCAATGGGTGGGTTGCACCATACCCGCCTTCTGATCATTTGTTTCCACAATATTGAACTAATACACTTAATTACAGCTAAATTCTACCAAACACATTTTTGCTTTTGTTTGGTTTTGCTTTGTTCTTAGGTCGCCTGATTCCCAAGCTCCTTCTTTGCGAGGGAGAGTGGAATGCCCTTTGTTTGCCGCGAGCGCCTATAGCAAAAAGTACGTTCTGCCTTTATTTGGCATTAGAAAGAAAAAGCAACCTTAGAAACTGGGAAAAGACTAATGCCCCACTCACACTTAATTCAACGGATAGAAAAAGCATTTCATCATTTCATGTCCTTTAAATCACAATGATAGAGGCCTATACAGGAGGAGACGAACAGCAACTTTCCCTGGGGCTTGACACTAAATCGTAGGATTTTCCAAAGAACACCCAAGCATTCGTGAACGCAGGAGCACCTCCATCCCAACTTCATCCCTAATAAAACATTGTGGGAGAAACAGCACGGCTTAGTCCACTGAACTTAGACTCTGACTAACTCGGTCTTTGATGGTGTAACATAAGACAGTTCGCTTTTTCTAGAAGAGAACGTCTTTGAAAGGAATACAAATCGCCTTTGGGGTCACGTCCCTCCGTGGCTCCAGGCTTCTCTGAATGAGCCCAAAGTGTCGCAGTCCGACCACCGTGAAAGGTTCGCTCTACTTTATGAGGACGAAAACAGCCGAAGATTTCCAACTCCGAGGCGAGAAGAGGCCAGCTCCAGAGCTGGGCCTCCCCGGCTCACCCCTGCCCTCTGACTCACCTTCACCCGCCAGATGACTGCGTCTCTCCCGCCCAGAGAACAAACTCCAACGTGGCCCGAGGGCGCCAGGAAGCCTGGCTGGCAGGACGGGGCAGGCTCCAGCACGCCTCGCTCCCATGACCCCCGGGCCAACCCGGCCACCGCTTCCTGTACGGTGCAGTCCGGGCCTGGTTCTCGTGCGTGCTCGTCCACCCCATACGCCAGGCCCTGTGGACCCCACATCCCGCCTGGCACCGCGGACGTGCCCAGTGCTGCTCTGACACAGGGAAGACGATGACGAGCTACCATGACCTCTGCCGGGAAGGTCACCAGGACGTCTCCGTGCGTCAGACAAGCACACGCGTGTCCAGACGCTCCTTTTCACCACCAAACAAAACTGACCCCTTTCCTCCTGGCAGCCACTGGAAGATACACCGCAGGTGAGGCGTCAGGAAGGTCAGTGCATTCTCCAGGTCTCTCATCCCCTTGACCCTCACCTGTCAGCCACTCCTCGCACGTCCTGGTGCCTGAGCACCGTGTTGCCCCGCGACTCTGGCTGACAACGAAGGGCTCCCCCTGCGCCCCTGTCCTGGCACCAAGGGACGTGTCCTGGCCCTGCTTCTCCCCAAGCCGTGCGACCTTTCCCCGCCATCTGTATCTACTGCAGCCAGTCACGCAGACCTCAGGCTCCCTCGTGGAAAACGGAGGCACTCTGGGCTCTGCACGTGCGACACCCTGCAAACAGGAAAACACAAGCACAAATACCATCCCGGAAACGGATACGAGACCCAGAACTGGAGCCTCCCTCCCATGAACGCTTTGCTGCAAGAAAAGTTACGTAAACCAGGCTGAAATGATCCCAACCGAGAGAGCGGCATGAATGCTGGCCCGACCTTCGAGGGAGGGAACCAACAACAAGAAACCAGACAGATTAAATCTCATCTCCAGTCTCCATGAATCATTACGTTTCAACCATTAACGGGAGCACTGGACATCAAACAGCGCAAATATCCCCAGCGGTGAACACGTAACGAAGTCCTTGAGTCTGCATCCTGTCCCCTCCGGGGGCCCCAACGCCTGTGACCCTGAACTCAGAGGCACGGACCACCTCTGAACGGCATCTTTTGGGCTTGGTCATGGTCACAGAGGATCGCTGTCCTTCCCAAGCCTCCAATGCTCACCGCCCCTGCATGCCACCCACCTCGCCCGGCGGCCTCATGAACCGCCACCAGCCTCTGCAAACCAACGTCAACTCCAAGCACATGTACACCCGCGCTCGCGCCTCAGCGTTATTCAGAGCCGCCGAAAGCTGCAAAGAATCCAAGTGTGTATCGAGGGATGAATGGAAGCCACGCAGCAGATACACTCAACGGAGTATCACGTGTCCTCCAAGAGCAAGAAATTCCGACACCTGCTCCAACACAGGACCGCCCGCCGGGACGTCGCGCCGAGAGAGAGACAGGCCCGTCCTGAGTGCACGGCTCCTCTCCCAGGAGCCACCCCGAGTTGTCAGAGTCAGACAGACGGAGAGATGACCAGGGGCTGGCGGGGGGTAGGGACCGGTTCAGTGTGGAAAGAGGAGAAAGTTCTAGAGATGGATGGTGGTGAGGGCTGCACAGCTCTGTGAAGGCACCTAAGCCACAGAACTCTAACGATTTAAAAGGGTTAAAAGGTAAATTGTTGCCTGTATATATTTTAGCACACTGGGGAAAAAAAGGTGAATAAAACCTAAAATTCAGTTCTTCCATCCCACGTGCCGTATGATCGCAAGTGTTTACTGACCACACCTGAGGCCCACCGTAGTGCGTAGCACAGAAGGTCTCTACCCCTACAGAAAGTCCCACTGGACGGCGCTGGCCTGGTGGTCGTTAACGGAGTTCCCCGCGGCTAACGAACGGGGCCGAGAGCCACAACTGAAAGGTCCAGTCCCCATGCCGAACCGGCCGACCCAGCCACGCAGTACTCACTCGTCCACTCAGCAATCCTCCTCAGTGCCACTCGTCTCTGCGCCGGACACCGGCTTCAAGCGAGACACTCATCGGAGCGGAGCACCCCCAGCACGGTGCAGACCAACCCCAGCACGGCACACGCCATTTCACCCACGGAGTCCAAACGCTGCGTGTCCTTGGACCCTGTCCTTGACAGCCCCTGCTCCCGCGCGTTCTACCCTGCTCAAGGGCGACCGCGCACCCAGCGTGGAACTCTCCAGAACGGTCCCTCCTCTCCTCTCTTCCACCTACGGGTCACTTTCCTGCGCCCGTTTTCTTTCTCATCACCTCGAAGAAAGAATTGGCCTTTTTACCTTCCCGAAGTCAATCTCGCCGACATCTTTTTTCGGTCCCGTCCTCTCTCCCGCCTGTTCTGGGCCCTGCGTCACGCAGCCCGTCATCCTCCTCTCGTCTCTCCCCACCTGTGACTCCGAGCGTCCTCACTCTGCAAACAGGCTCAACTTCCTCTTACCGAAGGGAAAACGTGGGTTTTTTCGGCTGTCCTCTGCTTCATGACCCACCGAGGGTTGGCAAACCGCTTCAGTAAAGGGGCTGCCACCAACCGCTTACGACTCTTCAAAGAGCAAAAACCACTCTTAGCTCTTAACGCGCAAGAACAGGCCACAGGCTCCGTCTAATCACGCGCGATCTCCAATTTCCGTGTCGCCGTCAGATGGGTCCTTCTCGGGTACAATTTCTGATGTGCCCCTCCCCACCCAAGAAAAACCTCAGTAGCTCCCCCTCTCGTCGTCGAATACGTTCTGTCCCCCTAGGGCAGCCCCTCAAGAGCTCAGCGCGCCCTCTGAGCATCCCCGCTCCCCGTTCACCTCCCGACGTTTCTCGGCACTGCCCCGTGACAGCCCACTATGTGCTCTGTCGTGCCTCGTGCACGCCAACGAGTTCCCTGGGAACACTGCTGGCCCTCACACCCCGGCTCCAGGTGTACGCGCAACCTCGCTCACGGACCACCAGCTTCCCAGAAATCTTTGTGTCCCGCTCAGGCGACCGGCCTGTGCTCCCACGGGCCAAGCTTCCCTTGCGCGGCGTGTGATCGCCCCACAGCTGCTCTTTCCTGGTACGGCACAGACACTCGACGAGCGTCTCTTAAAGAAGCGGCCCACGACTTTCAAGACCGCATCAGGAGCGACACTGAAGAGGTGTGCTCACCCTGATCCCCGCTAACCCCCACCAGATCAGGTTCGCACAGGCCCACGCGGGACGGGTGAGTGCGAGAACCGGGTTCGCTGCTCGTGCCTGCCGGGGCTGTCTCAGGAATGCCCGGCTTCCTCTCCGGACTGGACGCTTCTGTCCCCTCCAGATCCGCACGCTGAAACCTGGCAGTGTAGCGTTGCCGGGCGAGGGGCCTCTGGGAGGTCCTTGGTTAAGGAGGCGGCACGCTCACAACCGCACCTGCGCCTGTGCAAAAGGCTCCCCAGAGAGCTCCCTCGCCCCTGCCACCGCACGGGGGCACAAGCAGGAGACGGTGCTCTGTGACCCAGAAAGCCGGCTCAGCGGACCCCGAAATCTGCCTGTGCCACGACACTGGGCGTCCGGACTCCAGAAATGGGAGAAAGTACCTTCTTTTGCTCCTAAGCCCTCCCCCGCCCCCTGCCAGTTTCTGGTTCTTCGTCTCAGCAGCCCGAACCCATGAAGACGACGGCTCCTGAAGACTCCGAACGCCTCGGTATTTGGGGAATCGTCACGGGCCGCCCCCGTTGACAAAACATCAGGGACAAAGGATCCTCGACAGAGCCGCAGCGTTTCGTGACGCAGCCACGGACCACAGTCACGTCCATGTCACCCGTGCCCGCTCTGTGCCGACAGAGCACGGGGACTGACCGGCCGGGGGAACCGAATCCACGGTAGCTAACGCCGAGCTCTTCCGGACGCGCGGGCCGCGGTGCCAGGACGTTCCTGTCGCTGCCGCACGCAGACTCGTCCGGACAGCAGGCGCCTCCAGACGCCTCCGGGGGGACGACCAAGATCCCTCGGGCGCCGCCCCACTCCCACCTCTGCGCGCTGCTCGAGGTAAGAACTCGGGAAACGTCAGCTACTGGAATCAGGTTCCAAGTGATCACACGAGAGGTCGCTGGTGACTCTGAAGGAATTAGTGGACTGGCCTCTCCGAAACTGCTTCAAGACCCAAAGAGAAACAACAGTAACTTACAGTCTCGAGACCGTTCTAGAAGTATTCAAAATAACACAAAGTCTTTGCGGAAGAGCCTCTGCGTGTCAGTTTCCGTTCGGGGCACATACGAGGCTCTCGTCCGGCCACCAGAAGAGAAAGTTAAAGTCCCTGCTTCAAGCCAACAGCGGGAACACGCCGTCTCTGTCACCAAAATTCAGTCAGGAGTCGCTGACCTCCACGTCACATCGCGTCGCGGTCAGCGCCGTTGGCTTTCCGGGGAGGCCAGACGCTCCGCAGCGGCGGGGACGGGCGTCTGGGGGGCGGGCGCGCCCTCACCTGACGAGGACCCGCGCCGCTTGGATGTGACGGGGCGCTCAGGAGGCTGCTGGCCGACACCTCCAGGCGCAGTCCCTGGACGCTCCCCGTGACCACTACCTGCGCGTACCACGTGCAACTCACTCAGCTGCACGGGGCACTGCCACCCGGCCGAGCTGCTCCGCGCCGGCGCCGGCCAAGCACAAACCGTGCCCCACGCCCACGGTGCGACAGCTTCACGCGCCGCCTCGTCATCGGCGCCATGAGACCTGCTTACAAGCTGCCTGGAAAACACGAAAGTGTGGGCTTCCGCCCTCACAGGACAGAAGAATCCCACGACCCGTGCGCTCCGGTCACCGGTTTCTAACAGCAAGATGCACCCGTGTGTTAGCGGTGGGACGCGTGAGCCAGCAGCGCCCACGCGGCCCACGTCGCGCACATCGCTTTCCAGCCACCGCACGGCAAGGAGCGACGCCCGGAGGAGTGCCGGGGGACACGCGGCGTGACCTTCAACGCCCACGCGTCCCCCCCTCGATCCCCCGATCTCGGTCGCCGAGACTCTCCCGCCACGGCATCCAGTGGGCCCCGGACGACATCGCGATGACCCTCTAAGGCGCAAGACACCGCTCCGGACATGTTCCCTCACGGAAACCGGCACAGAGGCGCTGCCGCGGACGGACAGTGCAGGCGAGCTACTCGCAGCCAAGCAGAACACACCAGGTGCTTGACACCACACACAAAACACGGCCTCCAGACACGTGCAAAGAACGCTGTCCGGCGCCATTAATTCTCACGAGACGGCAGACTGAGTCACTCCATTGGGGCAAAACCAAACAACGCACGGTTACTTTCCCCAAACCGGGACTATTTCTCAGAGCCGCACGCCCCGTCTCTCCGGTCGTCTCTCCGGTCCGTGTGACTCCCGTAGGAGGGCCCTGCTAGCTTAAATACCCAAAGACCCTCGGCGATCAGGTGCACGGGGCAGCCCTGAGGCTGCGCCCGCGGGGAACGCAGGCTTCTTCCCAAATGCCCCGAGGCACCCGTGCACGTCTCTGAGCATGTTCCCAGGGGGCAGGTCGTGCACACCCTTCACCCGCCTCCTGCGCTGTCAGAACCGAGCTCCACCCGCGCGGGGTGACCGCGCTTCCTCACGGAGGGGAGGCTGCTCCGTCTCCCGGAGACGAACAGAACCGGCGCGGCCCGCACGGGCACCGCACGCCAAGCAAAGTCCTTTCGCGAGTGGCGGCTCCACAGCGCCCGAGACGACGAGGGTTCCGGAGGTCCCGCAGCCGGGAGCAGGGCCAAGAATCAAGTGTGATGCGGTCTGGAGGCAGGTCGGCGTCAATACTGAGCTGTGGCAAGACACAAACTCGTGTCCCGCCTCTGAAAAAGGGAGTCCTAGAAACAGGGGACGACAGCGTGCAAGCAAGCACCAGGCCCTCTGCCGAGCACTGAGCATGAAGCAGCTTAAAATGTTCCAAAAAGTGCTGTGAAGGCAGGAACCGGGGTCCCCACTCAGGGATGGCCGCCAGAGTCACATGCGACACGGACTACGGGTATCACAACGCCGCATCGGTGTCAGCGACAAAGAAGAGGAGAAAACGTTGCAAAACAAACAAAAGCATTAGGACGTTAAAAACCGTCGAGTCGTGCACTTTAGGTGAACGGACCACACAGCCCAGGACCCCGTCTCAAACGGCTGTTTCTTTCAAAGCCCCGAAGAGCCAAGAGTAAGTGCATCTCACTGCGTGACTCGTGCAACAGCGTGACCCGGACTGAAACCAACACCGTTTCGCACAGAGCCCGTAAGGAAACTGTGTGATAACACGTGGTCAGTAAGTAACCGCACGCTGATGAACAAAACACGTAAACGGTTTTAAGCGAGAGAAGCACGACCCAACGAAGCGCGTGTGATGACCTTACGAGGACAATGACTTCACAGACTTTGGTTCTGCTACGGAAAACCCACTGTCAGCACCAAGAACAAGAACTGTCACCCGCCATGTCTGCCTCGGCGTCTCCCAGACCAGTGTTTAGCGCAACGAGACAGCTGAGCAGAGAAGGCGGTCCGAGAAAACCCCGGCGCGGGCCAACAGGCTCCCGCCCAGCTCCCTCCGCCCACGTCCCCGAGACTCACTGCCAGCGCAGCCCCCTGGCCCAGCCACACGCTCCCTCCGCGTCCCCAGCATGGGGCGCATCTGCACTCACAACACTCGACCTGACCTGCTGGGTGCGTCTCCTGTCAAAGCAGGCCGGGTAGGTCCCCCACAGGCAGAGCCAGCGTCCCGATCTGAACCTCTGCCTCCTTGATCGTTCTGGCCTGGTACCTCCGCATCCCTGACCTTCACGGCTCCAAACGATCCTGTAAAAACCGAACTGCCACTTGTCTTTACTTTGGGTCTTCTGTGTGCGAGACTGTCTGTGTTTACCTTAAAAATCACCCTGACCCTGGGGCGCCTGGGTAGCTCAGTGGGTTAAGCCTCTGCCTTCGGCTCAGGTCATGATCCCAGAGTCCTGGGATCGAGCCCCGCATCGGGCTCTCTGCTCAGCGGGGAGGCTGTCCCCCCCCCCCCCCTGCCTCTCTGCCTACTTGTGATCTCTGTCTGTCCAATAAATAAGTAAAATATAAAAAAAAAAAAAATCACCCTGACTTTAAAGTCTCCCCCCGCCACCAAATAGCTGGTTAGAAGGTCCACAGAGGATCCCAGACAATCGGAGAATTCTTTGTGGTCAGAACGTGAAAGCGGCATTTTCTCAACATCTGAAAAAGGCACAGTGTATCTTTTCAGTGAAGATTTTCACTCAGAAGGAAACGAAAGGTCCCAAAAGCTGTCCTCCTAACGCATCTCCTCATATACGAACACCTCTGAGCTGTAGCATTTCCGTCCCTACAATTCCATTTGTACGCACTTAAGGACCAGAGAAAAAGGTTTTTGAAACGCGGGAGGAGAGAGGAAAGAACGTAGGATGATGAAAGCAGGAAAGAAGGAAAACTACCCCAAAGGCTGTGGAACAGAGACCCGCGCTCGCGTATTCCACACGACTGTTACGCGTTTTACCCTGTGAGGAGCCGCCCGTGTCCCCTCCACCGCGGACAAGAAGCCCTGACCCCCAGGACCAAGCGCGACCGTGCTTAGCGCCGTCAACGGGGTAATTACGTTAAAAAGAAGGTCCTCAGAGGTAGATCCTAGCCCAGCATGACCAGTGTCTCCGTTAAGAGGAGACTAGGACAGACAAATGGAGAGAAGACACACAACGGAGGAGACAGGCCTCAGCAGAAAGTGCCACCACCACCACCACCCCCGCTAACACCGGGGTCCCGGACTCTCAGCCTCCGGGGCCGCCAGAAACAAGGGTCTCTTTGGGCCACGCAGGCTGTGGCACTCTCTCGCGGCACCCCAAGCCGGCTACCGCACGCTCTGCCACGTTCTGTGCCTGGCCCAGGACGGGGCGTGGGTACCTTTCTCTCTCCCGTTCCTGAACCGGAAAAGCAGAAGGCAAAGAGGCTCCTGATCGATCCTGCCCCCTCCCCTCAGAGCCTCTGTGCCCTGTTTAATGAGAAAAACAGACGTGTCTGGACACGGCGCCTCCTCTCTCTGCAGGTCTGTTTCCAGGTGCGTGAGGGCACCCTGCAGCACGAGCTCACTGGGAAGCTGAGTGAACACGCAGCTCCCCACGAAACCCTCCTACGCCGCAAGCGTTCAGTAAACGTGATCATTTTTTAAAGGGGGGAGGACCCCTAGGCCAGTTAACCTGCCCCTATGGAAGTAGGGATCAGGAACCAGTAAGCCTGTAAAGCTCCTGAGAAACTCCGGCCGGCAGCCTGGTTGTGAAGGGACCGCCAGAGAGCTGTGTGCTCCCCGAAGCAAAGACAGAAAGGAGAGTTATGAGCCCGTCGGGTCCTGTCCTTTAACTGCCCGCAGGCGACAGGTGGGTGTGCTGATGGAGAAGCCTCCAGAGGCAGAACAGCACGGTCAAGATCCGGAACCCCACTGAGGCCCAGAGCTTGCATCCTGACCACCCGGATGCACCCTTGCAAAACCCGCACTATTACTACTCCCACACCAGTGGCAGAGGCTACAGGCCTTGCCGTCCTAGCAGGGGACAGAAGGGAAGGGAACAGAGAACCTCTCAGGTGTGCTGGGCCTACAGAATGCCCCACAGACGTTTGGGGACAGCAGGTGACACGGCCCCACGCCCTGCCGGGAGCTCAAGATTTTGAGAAAAGGACACAAGACATCTGCACTCAGGGCACGGTGCCAGCTCAGACATGCGGATCCATGGACCCGGCGTCCGGATACCTTCTGGAAAAGGGTTGTCTGGCTGCCTCAGTGGGATCCTGACCCCCCTCGCGGCTCTCCTGTACCTCACGTCCGCTGCCCTGACACGGGGACATGTCCCCGCACAAACACAGGCATCACTGCTTCAGGATTACCTGCTGCTGACCTGGTACCGCCTGACAAACAGCCCCGGGGACCGCGAGCGACGTTCGGATCTTTACACGGGCTCCTCCGCTCCGGAAGGAGAGCCCGTGCTCACCAAACACATCCAAAAGTGTAACGAAAGAGGGAAGTTAAAGCAAAAGGTAAACTGTGTCATTCAAACCTATGTACTTTGGGGTAAAAAAACCAGAAACATCTTCCTCCTGTTACATTTTAAGACTATACAGGTTCAAGTCAATCCAGACAAGTGACAGTTTGCAATGGAAAGACAAATACAATTCCTTCAAGTTGACAGGCCAAAAGAATTTTCTTGCCTTATATTGAAGGAGAAATGTCAGTATCTTAAAGAGACAACAAAAAACAAATTAAAAAAGAAACACAGTACTTTAAAAAAAAAAAAAAGAACGCAGTTTTTACCACGTTAAAGCTATGGATAACTTAAGGACATAAGAATGTGTGATGTGCTCTGTTCATTCAAGTGCAGGATTCAGTATAAGTTAAATTTTAAACTATAATTTACCCAGACAACAATCTCGAATGTAATAACCAAATTTGCTTTAATTACTTTTAAATTGTGCTGGCAAAAATGTAAGGAAACTCCCAATTCCTGCCAACATCTAAGAAGCAGGCAAACTCAAACAGAAAAGAAAAACCATCATGAAAGCAAGCCTTCCGGGCTTTGATGTCCTGCACGATGCCACGCAGACCCAGGGGCCGCGTCCTTCAACAAGAGGGAAGGAGAAAGGAGAGCAGAGCCTGCGCTCCGTGAAAATTACGTCCGGCGCATAAACACACAAGCCCTGCGAAACGCGTCACCACGAACCGGACACTTGCGCCAGTGGTTCTTTAAACTGCCTTTCCCGCTGCGAAAGGAAATTCATACACGTTCCCCCCACACCCACGAGGTTTTCTGCTCTGTCCCGGGTTGTGCTCACTCCTCACGCGGTGCGCTGGGAGACCCGAAGCGGTCTCCCGTGTTTGGACGAGGGGGCGTACCTGGCAGGCAGATTCTCTGCCCGGTTCACACTCCGGGCCTCCTACCCGCTTTCCGCTATTCGCGAACTGCCGCAGAGGGCACAGCAGGGGGCAGCAGGCAGCCCCGCGAACCACGGGGGCTCTGGCCGAGGCACACGGAGACCTGGCTAGCACCGCGGGGCAGCACCGCGCCGCCGACCTGCAGCCTCCTGCCAGCCTCCCCCACAGGGTGCCGCGCACTCCCCCCTGGGCGTCCCTCCAGCGTCCCACATAGTGTCACAGGCAGTGACCCCACTCCCCGCCCGCCCCCTGCGGACATCACACAGCATCCCCACTCGCCGTGCGCCACCGGTACACGTCACAAGCAACGACCCTCTCAGCGTACCACCTGGGGACGTCACACGCAGCGTCCCCACTCAGTGGGCACCACCTGAGGACGTAACACGCAGCATCCCCACTCCACATGCGTCACCTGCAGACGTCACACATAGTGACCCACTCCGCGCGCCACCTAATGTCAGACCCAGCGTCCCCACTCCGCGTGCGCCACCTGAGGACGTCACACGCAGTGACGCTACTCCACGTACCACGTGCTGGCGTCACACGCAGCGACCCCACTCCATGGGCGCCACCTGTACACATCACAGGCAGCAACCCCACTCCCCGCGCACCACCTCCAAACATTACCCATAGCGTCTCCACTCCGCAGGCGCCATCTGCGGACTTCACACGCAGGGACGCCACTCCACATGCGCTACCTGTGTACGTTAGACGCAGCGTCCCCACTCCGCGGGCACCACCTGAGGACGTCACATTCAGTGACGCCACTCCCTGTGCGCCACCTGTGGGCGTCACTCGTAGAGACCCCACTACACCAGCGCCATCCGCAAACGTCACTCGGTGCGATCCGCTCCACGTCCCACCTTCTGATTTCAGACGCAGCATCCCCACGCCATGGGTGCCTGCTGCTGACGTCAGACGCAGTGAAGCCACTTCACGTGCGCCACCTGAGGACGTCACACGCAGCGTCCCCACTCTCCGGCCGCTACCTGCAGACGTCACTCGCAGCGACTCCACAGGCGCTACCTGCAGACATCAGACACAGCAACCCATTCCATGTGCCACCTACTAATGTAACACTAAGTGTCCCCACTCCGAGGGCGCCACCTGTGGGCGTCACTCGTAGCAACCCCACTACGCTGGCGCCACCTGCAGACATCACTCAGAGCGATCCGCTCCACCTCCCACCTTCTAACATCAGACCCAGCATCCCCACGCCATAGGCGCCAGCTGCTGACGTCATGTGCAGTGACGCCACTTCACGTGCGCCACCTGGGGACGTCACACGTGGCAACCCAACCAACCATGCGGGCACTACCTACAGATATCAGAGCGACCCACTCCACCTGCCCCCTGGTGACATCACACGAAGCGTCCCCACTCTGCGGGCGCCACCTGAGAACGTCACAGGCAGTGACGCTGCTCCACGCACGCCCCATGCAGACGTCACAAGCAATGACCCCACTACGCGGGCGCCAGCTACAGACGTCACACGCAGTGACGCCTCTCTGTGTGCGCCCCCTGCAGACGTCACTCAGAGCGACCCCATTCCGCGGGCGCCACCTAAGAACGTCACACGCAGCATCCCAACTCTGCATACACCACCTGCAGACGTCAACGCAGTGACGCTATTCCACGTACCACGTGCTGGCGTCACACGCAGCGACCTCACTCCACGGGCGCCACCTAAGAACGTCACACGCAGCATCCTCATTCCGCATGCGCCTCCTACAGACGTCACACGCAGCGAACCACTCCACGTACCACGTGCTTACGTCACACGCAGCGACCCCACTCCACGGACGCCACCTAAGGACGTCACACGCAGTAACGCCATTCTGTGTGTGCGCCCCCTGTAGACGTCACTCGCAGCGACACCATTCCGCAGGCGCCACCTAAGAACGTCACACGCAGCATCCCAACACCGCATGCACCACCTGCAGACGTCACACGCAGTGACGCTACTCCACGTACCACGTGCTGGCGTCACTCGCAGCGACCCCACTCCACGGGCGCCACCTAAGAACGTCACACGCAGCATCCCAACTCCGCATGCGCCACCTGCAGACGTCACACGCAGTGACGCTACTCCACTTACCTCGGGCTGGCGTCACACGCAGCGACCCCACTCCGCGTGCGCCACCTGACGACGTCACACGCAGCGACCCCACTGCGGGCGCGCCACCTGTACACATCACAGGCAGCAACCCCACTCCCCGCGCACCACCTCCAAACATTACCCACAGCGTCTCCACTCCGCATGCGCCATCTGCGGACTTCATACGCAGGGACGCCACTCCACATGCGCTACCTGTGTACGTTAGACGCAGCGTCCCCACTCCGCGGGCACCACCTGAGAACGTCACATTCAGTGACGCCACTCCCTGTGCGTCACCTGTGGGCGTCACTCGTAGAGACCCCACTACACCAGCGCCATCCACAAACGTCACTCGGTGCGATCCGCTCCACGTCCCACCTTCTGACGTCAGACGCAGCATTCCCACGCCATGGTCGCCAGATGCTGACGTCAGACACAGTGACGCCACTTCACGTGCGCCACCTGAGAACGTCACATGCAGCGACCCAACCAACGAGGCAGGCGCCACCTGCAGATGGAGCGACCCACTCCACCTGCCACCTGGTGACGTCACACGAAGCGTCCCCACTCTGCGGGCGCCACTCTGTGCGCCCCCTGCAGACGTCACTCACAGCGACCCCACTCCGCGGTCGCCACCTAAGGACGTCACGCGCAGTGACGCCACTCTGTGCGCTCCCTGCAGACGCCACTCGCAGCGACCCCATTCCGCGGGCGCCACCTGAGAACGTCACACGCAGCATCCCAACTCCGCATGCGCCATCTGCAGACGTCCCACGCAGTGACGCTACTCCACGTTCCACGTGCTGGCGTCACTCGCAGCGACCCCACTCCACGGGCGCCACCTAAGAACGTCACACACAACATCCCAACTCCGCATGCGCCACCTGCAGACGTCACACGCAGTGACGCTACACCACGTACCACGTGCTGGCGTCACACGCAGCGACCCCACTCCGCGTGCGCCACCTGACGACGTCACACGCAGCGACCCCACTGCGGGCGCGCCACCTGTACACATCACAGGCAGCAACCCCACTCCCGGCGCACCACCTCCAAACATTACATACAGCGTCTCCACTCCGCATGCGCCATCTGCGGAATTCACACGCAGTGACGCCACACCACATGCGCTACCTGTGTACGTTAGACGCAGCGTCCCCACTCCGCGGGCACCACCTGAGGATGTCACATTCAGTGACGCCACTCCATATGCGCCACCTGTGGGCGTCACTCGAAGCGACCCCACTACGCCGGCGCCACCCACAAACGTCACTCGATGCGATCCGCTCCACGTCCCACCTTCTGACGTCAGACGCAGCATCCCCACGCCATGGTCGCCAGATGCTAACGTCAGACGCAGTGACGCCACTTCACGTGCGCCACCTGAGGACGTCACACGCAGCGACCCAACCAACGACGCAGGCGCCACCTGCAGATGGAGCGACCCACTCCACCTGCCACCTGGTGACGTCACACGAAGCGTCCCCACTCTGCGGGCGCCACCTGAAAACATCACACGCAGTGACGCTGCTCCACGCGCGCCCCCTGCAGACGTCATAAGCAATGACCCCACTACGCGGGCGCCAGCTACAGACGTCACACGCAGTGACGCCACTCTGTGCGCCCCCTGCAGACGTCACTCGCAGCGACCCCATTCCGCGGGCGCCACCTAATAACGTCACGCGCAGTGACGCTACTACACGTACTCCGTGCTGGCGTCACTCGCAGCGACCCCACTCCATGGGCGCCACCTAAGAACGTCACACGCAGCATCCCAACCCCGCATGCGCAACCTGCAGACGTCACGCGCAGTGACGCCACTCCACGTACCACGTGCTGACGTCACACGCAGCGACCCCACTCCATGGGCGCCACCTAAGGACGTCACACGCAGTGACGGCACTCCGCGTGCGCCACCTGAGGACGTCACACGCAGCGACCCCACTGCGGGCGCGCCACCTGTACACATCACAGGCAGCAACCCCACTCCCGGCGCACCACCTCCAAACATTACATACAGCGTCTCCACTCCGCATGCGTCATCTGCGGACTTCACACGCAGGGACGCCACTCCACATGCGCTACCTGTGTACGTTAGACGCAGCGTCCCCACTCCGCGGGCACCACCTGAGGACGTCACATTCAGTGACGCCACTCCCTGTGCGCCACCTGTGGGCGTCACTCGTAGCGACCCCACTACGCCGGCGCCATCCACAAACGTCACTCGGTGCGATCCGCTCCACGTCCCACCTTCTGACGTCAGACGCAGCATTCCCACGCCATGGTCGCCAGATGCTGATGTCAGACTCAGTGACGCCACTTCACGTGCGCCACCTGAGGACGTCACATGCAGCGACCCAACCAACGACGCAGGCGCCACCTGCAGATGGAGCGACCCACTCCACCTGCCACCTGGTGACGTCACACGAAGCGTCCCTACTCTGCGGGCGCCACCTGAGGATGTCACACAGAGTGTCGCCACTGCGCGCATCTCCTGCAGACGTCACACAGTGTCCCCACTGCGGGTGCCACCTGTGAACATCATGTGCAGTGACGCCACTCCACGCGCGCCCCCTGCAGACGTCACTCGCCGCGACCCCTTCCGCGGGCGCCACCTGAGGACGTCAGACACAGCGAGTCCACTCCGCCTGCGCCACCTGCAAACATCACACGCAGTGACGCCATTCGCATGCGGCACCTGCGGGCGTCCCTCGCAGCGACCCTCCTCGGCAGGTGGCACCTGCGGACGTCACACACAGCGTCCCTGCTCCACTCCACGCGTCCCGCGAGCATCCCGCGCAGCGTCCCGGGCTCCGCGCTCTACCTGCACGCGTCCCCCGAGCATCGCACGCACCATCCGCGCGCTTCCTTCCAGGAGCCGAACTCCAGCACCGCGGGGCAGACGCAGAGCGTGGCCGTCACCGTCAAAGGCCGCCGACGTCCGGATGAATGAGGACTGCGGCCACCAGAGAGCAGAGGGCCCGACCGGACGGAGAATAAAGAGCTCCGACTCCGTGGGGCGCCCCGGCGCACCCGAGAAAACGGGGTGTGGCTGCTTCCCAACACCGGACTTTCCAAAACGGGCCGCGGCAGAGCTTTGCCCAGACCCAGATTGGGACCCAGTCGTGTGCCGTGTGCCGGCGCCGCCTCGGCGGTCAGGTAAGCGCTCGTCCGCGGACATAAACCGTGAGACGATCAGGAAACGGACTCCATCCTGGCCGGCCAGTTTCCGGAACGCTCGGCAGCCCGTTGCATCGGCCGGTGCTGTCCTGCCGGCCAAGAGCCCCCCTTCCGCGCACTCTCCCACCGCCCAAATGCCAGGAGCTCTGTTCCCTCGCAGCCTGGCTCCAGTGGGGGTGGGGCTGAGAAAGGCCCCGAGACTTGAGTCAGGACAGCTCCGCTGGGCCACCCCGGGGCCCTGTTCCTTCAGGGCAGCCGGGCTTCTCCTGCCCAGTCTGGCCTCCCCCAGCCCCAGCAGGTGCTGACCCCGCGAGCCGCCTGCCGGTGCTTCCTGCGACCTTCTCCTCGTTCCCAGAGTCTGCTCTGAGGGACCCACTCAGGAGCGGAGTCAGTTCCCACCGGCCAGGGCTAGGCTAGGGCTAGACTGCCGAATTCTGGAGGGGCGGCTTGCACCGCGTTCTCAAGCTCCCCTCTTCTTGCCCTGGACAGACACCCCCTCCGTCCAAGAGGCGGACGCCCTTCCGTTTGTATTTCATGATCTCGTGAGGGCCAGGCCTCAGGACAACCCTCCCTCTTCATTAAGGGAAACCCTCCGTGCCCCCAGGACGGCCGTCAACGAGGAAAAGTCCTGGCCAGCTACATGAGCTAAAGACGACTCCAAGTAACCCAAGAAAATTTAGTTTCCAAATACGTCCCCCCCTTGGTCTCTACGTGCCGCGGAGCAGGGTTCAGCCGACCGGGAGCAAGGAAGTCCCGAAACCCGCTCCAACGCGGAGGAACCTTGCCGGCACGAGGAAGAGGGAAACAGGCCAGTTGCGAAGGCCGAACGCTGTGTGGTTCCCCTCCCTGCAAGGCCCTGGAGTCATCAAAGTCACGGAGAGCAGAGCGGGGGCTGCCGGGGGCTGCAGGGAGGCATGGGGTGTTGTTCGAGACATACACAGCCTCACGGGGCAAGACTAGAAGGGCTGGGTGATCGGTGGCACAACCGTGTGCATGTATCTACACGTCGACAATGACCGCTCTGCCCATACGGTGTCCACATCCCATACGGTCCCGGAAGACCAAGCTGCGGACCATCTGGCCCTTTATACAGAAGTTTGCAGACCCGGACAAAGATGAACCAACATACCCAAAAAAAGTTTTTAACGCAGTTAGGGTCAGCGACTAAATATGGGCTAACGTGTCTCTGGTCCTTTTCGGTGACTAATCTCTCTTCCCCAAGAAAAATTAACGATGGTAGCTCTGCAAAGGGACCGCTTCTTCAGAGGGGGCGCTGAACTGGTCGTTCTTCAAAAACCTGAACTTTGGCTAAGATTCCACTCGAACCATGGGGATCATACGGGGAAACGTGGACCCCCGCCCCCCACTTCTCGATCAGGGACTGCCTGGGATGGCTCACCGGCTCCTGGCCCACGATAAGCCACCCCCAATCTCCAGGTCTCGGCGCTCTCTGGTTCCACCCCCTGGAAGGGCCCTTGGAACCTCCAGAGCAGGGCAGCTCCCCAAACGCCAGGAAACCAGCTGGGTCTGCAAACGTTACGGATCTGCAAACATCACAGATCTGCAAACATCCTTCAGGACCTACCCCCCACTGGTCTACCAACCGCAGGAGGACAGGAAGCAACTCTCGTTGGCCCCGATACTCACCACCACCAAGCTGGGGGCGTGCACGGATTTAGCTACAAAGTAGTGGTCACTGAACAAATTAACCCAATGACCAACGAGACACAGAACCCCACAGAAATGCCACAGCGCTCCCACAACACAAGTGAAAACAAACCCACCATCTCTGGACAAGGTCAGGGAATGCAACGCACGTCTAGAAAACACACAGAGGACGCTGTGAGAAAGAACCAGGAGCCACGTGCACTATTTTTATTATTGCTATTATTTTTAAAGATTTCCTTTATCTACTTGACAGAGAGACGCAGCGAGACAGGGAACACAAGAGAGCGGGAGAGGGGAAGCAGGCTCCCCGCTGAGCAGGGAGCCCGATGCGGGGCTCGATCCCAGCACCCTGGGATCACGACCTGAGCCGCAGCCAGACGCTTAACAGTCTGAGCCCCCCAGATGCCCCTGCCACGTGCCCTCTCAAGGACTCAGATCTGTCCAGTGCACACGCTGCCGACCAGAGGGCAGGAGACTACGGCCCCTGGGGCCGATCCAGCCCACCGCCCCCTCCACACAGCCCACGGGCTGAGGTGGCTTTTTGTTGCTGTTTTGTGTTTTACAGTTTTTAAATGGCTGGTGAGGGAACCAATCAAGAGGACTCACCTTTCAGGGGTCAAGAAAATTATAGGAAATTAAAATTCCAGTGGCGCAGAGTGGAATTCTCCTGGGACCGTGCCACACGCTCATCTGGTGACAGAGCACCTAGGACTGCCGTAGCACAAGGCACAGGGTTAGACGCCCCGGAACACGGCCCCACCAGCACAGGCTCCCGCGCGACCCTCCGGCCCTCGGCGCGCAAGGGCTGCCCACCGGTGTCGACGAGCCAGCCCCGGGCTCCCAACCCCGGCTGCCATCCCGGCCACGCTCCGCGTCCAGCGACGAACCCCCGCCCTCCTGCAGTTTGCACATCAACGAAAGGCAAAGAGCGGACCGGACCGTCCGCAGTATCTCCCCCAGCTCCATACTCTGATCCCTTCTGAGGGCGGCCTCCGGCTCGGGCGGGTTCAGAAACACAAGGGAAAACGCAGGCTTCGTCTCCGCGAGACACGCCATGGACTCTGCTTTCTGTTGGCTTGTTGTGACCTCCCGGCCGCCTCCTGCCCCAAAGTGAGCGGAGAGAAGTTCACTCCAGCGCACGGACCCAGACTTCTGGCCGGGGGGTCGCCCGGTCTGACAAAGAGACTGAACTGTGGCCCGAGGCTGCACGCGCGAGTCTCGTCCTGACACGGGCAACGCGACCAGCGGGGAACGTAAGGCAGGAGCGTCTCCGTGCGCGTCACCAAATGCTGACGCGTTCGATCCTCTCAGCCCAACGAGGAAAAATAAGTCTAAGACACCGTGTCCTTCATTCGGCGTCAGCCTTGTTTAAACCCAAAAACCTTCCTGGGAAAAATTATTTTCTCGGCACAAAAACACGTAAAGACACAGAGAGCACACGACCGTCCACGGACTCGACTCGGGGCGCGCGGGGGCTTCCGTCCGTGGAGCGTCTTGATTCTGGCTCCGGTCCCGAGCCCAGGGCGGTGGGACCCAGCCCCCCACCCCTCCGCGGGGCGTCCGCTGGCGACGCTCTCCCTCTGCCCGTCCCCAGCCTGCGCGCGAACATCGGCGTCCCTGCGACTCTCTCTGCTGTCTCGGAAATAAAGGAAGAAACCGCAGAAAAAGATCAGATTCACGGACCGACGTGTGCGCTGCCCAAGCGGGTATGGTCTTCTGTGTCACGTCCACGTTCGCCACCAAACGCTTTTCTTACAGACGAAACAGGATTTCCTGCAGTTCACAATCGCCTCTTCAATGGGACGGAACCAAAGACCAAACCCCACTCGGGAGACTCTACGACGTTTCCACGAAAATGCAGAGAATTCCTTTTTTTTTTTTTTTTAAACTTTTTTAAAGATTTTATTTATTTATTTGACAGACAAAAATCACAAGTAGACAGAGAGGCAGGCAGAGAGAGAGGGGGAAGCAGGCTCCCTGCTGAGCAGAGAGCCCGATGTGGGGCTCCATCCCAGGACCCTGGGATCATGACCTGAGCCGAAGGCAGAGGCTTAACCCACTGAGCCACCCAGGCGCCCCGAGAATTCCCTTTTTAAAAGCAAAACCCCGTAACGTCAACCTCAGCAAAACGGTCGCCTTACTGAGCCGTCGCGCGCTACCTGGGGACGGGAGGGAAGGCCCAGGAACGGCAGCGGGCGGTGGAGACGGTCCCGCACGGTAGCCGCGGTCACGACGCACACGTGCGCTTACGGGGACGGACTCTTCCCGCGCAAGCCGCTGCAACTCCTCGTAGCGCAGGACGCGACACACGCACGCGTCTCAGCAGCGCGGGGGGTGTTTTAAACAGCCAACGCAAGCAAGTTCCGTGTGTGACGTCCGCCGAACAGAGGCTCAGAAGAGCCCAGACACGAGTCCGGGTTAAGGCGGGCACAGAACGGGGTCACAACGACCCGCAGCGTCAGGGGTTTCCACGGAACGAGAGGAGACAAGGGAAGGACCTCCCCAGTGACAAAAATCATGAAACCCCACAAACGCCCGGGGAGTCTGGTCTGTAATGAACGCTGTCCTCTAGCCGGCTGGGACGGCCCACGGCCCTCGCTGGCTCCCTCCCGGTCACCGTGCACAGAGCAGCCAGCGCCTGCCGCGACGGACGGGCCGTGCCTCTCCACCCATGCCACCTGCTACTCGGACGACGAGCAAGGACTTCCGGACGGACACAGCCCAGAGTCCTGGCCGAGGGGCCGTGGCCCCGCTCTCTCCGCCTCTGCTCGTCTACGCTGCAGCTCTGCACACGCTGGTCCTGGGCCAGGCGCCCCCTCGTCCTGACCCCGCCGGTCCCGCCTTCAATGTCCCCTCCTGGGACTACGATGCCCCCACCACAGCCTCCATGGAATCCGCAGACCCGGAGACGTCCAAGTCCCGCGGACCCTCCCCACGACGGGGAAATGACCGGAGCGACAGCCGCTGCTCCACGGTGTTACTGGAAACATCTGAAAAGACCGTGGTACAGAACGGCAAGCGGATCTCGCAGCAACGGGGGCCCTCCCGCGCGCACAGCAGCGTGCCTCGCGGCGGCGAGACGTGAGCGAGTCCGGCGTCTCCGCACGCACGCACGGACGGGATGCGGGCCGCACACACACGTGCACTGTTCTTGCCGCGACGTGGGGGAAGCGGGAGGAGGTTCTGCCCGTGAAAGCAGCCGCGCACGCAGGAACAGACGCCTCACTTCCGGGAGGGGACCCGTCCGTAGAGACAGCAGAACGGCGGGTGCCAGCGCCCGGGGCCAGGAGGGGAGCCGGCGTCTCCCGGGGACTGTCTCCGCTGGCGCAGACGGCTTCGGGAACCCAGCCCCTGCCTCGGGGGGGTCCTGCGGATCCTAAGACCAGGTAAGGGCCAGGAATCAGGGGAAACCCTCCAGGGTGTGGAAATGCAGGGGCGCCCCGCAGAGAACACGGGCAGACCAGGGACCGCGGCGCCCTGGGATCAGCTTCCCCAACTGGACCACAGAGTCCTTCCAACTCTCTGCATCCGTCGTGCAGGAAGTGCGTAGTGTCGAGGTCATGGCCCCGTGGAGGGCAGACCCCGAAACACAGACGGGCCAGGGGCTCCCCTGGGCTCCCGGACATTCCTCCTCCCGCCCCGAAGTTCAGGCCCAGGTGTCCACCCGGGGACGGGCCCCCGGCGCTGGGAACGCAGCAGGACACGTGGATCAAGCCGTGGAGCAAGCCACAGTTGGGACAGCCGAGGTCAGAGGCCGGGCAGGCCACTCGGGTTTCGGCGCAGGAAGTCACCAAGAAACCTCCCCCCGCAAATTCGACTCAGACACTGCAAAGGGCAGCGGGCCCTTCTTCCCCACGCTCCGCAGCCGGCATCTCCATCCCCGGCCCCTCTGCTTCTGCCCGCCCTCGCGACGGTCTGTAGTGTTTCCGGCTCACGGCCTAACTGTGTTCCCACGCAGGTCATGCAACGCCTGAAGACGGCGGTGATGCCACCTTTCTCCAGGAGACTCGACCCCTGAAAGCTTAACCGGACCGGCAACGGCCGTCACTGCCTTCTCAGCAGAAGCAGAGCCCATGCGACAGAGCTCACGGCACCGGCGCGGACCGGCAGGAAACCGTTACGTGACCACCGGGGTGTCCGAAGCTTGTTTTAGGAACAGATCTTTCACCAGAAGCGTGCTGCTTGTTTCGCTGAGGGCACGGACGGAGAAACCATTTGCCGTGCAAGTGACCAGGGGCCTCTGATCGTTTCCAACCCGACTCACGGACAGCAACACAGAGGTTACCGGGAAGCACGTCTGCTGCGATTTCCTCGGCGTTCCTCCTAAACCTCCTGCATCTGTTTCATCAAAGATCCTCAGGGAGATCCCAGGTACTGGATTTCTCAGGTTTTTCCCGCACTCTGGCCCATCCCATCGAGGCCTCCCGGGGTCTGTCCGCGGCCGTGTCTACCTGAACGCTGGCTGTCAGGAAAGGGTGCGGGCAGAGCGCGGGTCTCCCGTCCCGCACACACTCCGCTCGTCTCAAACGCGGGGGCACCCTCAGCCGCGCCCCACGGGTGTCCTGCGTTCTGTTTCTTGCCATTTCGTTGGTTGTGGGGGGCAGCCGGGCGGAGGAGACCAGGAGAGCGGATCGGACCAACACGGAGAAGACCGCCCCACTTTCTCTGCGACCAGCCGCGTCCTCACCGCTCCCCGTGGACGGCAGGCTCCGGAGCGTGCCGGTGTGGACACGAGACACGGGGACACACCTCCGGGAACCGGTCCCTGAACCCCGCGTTCTCTCCACGCTGAAACCTAACTGCGTCCGTGCACAAGATTGAGCTCCGGCCACCGGAGGCCACAGCGGGTGTTTGAAGGGCACTGTCACCAGTTCAAAAGCAGAGGATAAAAACCTCCTCCCCGGTTTTGTTGAGACAGGACTCTGGCTCCCTGCGACGCCCTCACGGGAAGCGCACGATTCAGGTGCTTCGAGGAGATCCCCAGGTTCGAGCAACCACCTCCAGGAAGTCGACCTGGAACACTGTCCCCAGAAGGAGCCCCACACCCCCTCTGGGAGTGACCACAGCAGGAACCACCCCAACCCCCAGTCCTAGGCAACCGCTAATCCACCTTCTTTCAACAGAAGGGTCTATTTTTTTTTTTGAAGACTGATTTGAGAGAGACAGCGCACGAGCAGGGAGCAGAGGCAGAGAGACGGGGAGTCCCATCTCGCTGGTGGCAGCCGGTAAACCGCCCACCACAAAGGCTCTTCCGCAAGCCCTCGGGCATGCCGCACTCAGGAGAGCCTCACACCGAAGGCTACTGGGCTGAATTCTTGACCAGCCTGCGTCCAAACCCTGGAAAGGAAATTGCCGTCATGGGGCTCTTGGAGATAAAGTGCACCTGCCCCCCCACTTCATGGAGAGTTACTCAACTCAGGGACGCTCGACCACGGTCAGTGACCACCTCCAGTCGCAGTCCCTTCACAGCACGAGAGGCAGGAAGGGAAGCCAGCCCGCCACGTTCCATGTCACGGAGACTGCGGTCCGCTGTGCGGTCAGGGTGCGGCTCCGCTCTCCCTGCAAGACCAGCGGCAAACCGCCCAAGCAGAGGGAACCAGAGGCATTCCAAAGGGAGGTCCCAAAGCCGCGGATAATCCCCACCACCACACTGCCGTCACGAAGTGGGGACGAGACACCACGCCATCCCTTTACAAAGACGGACTCTGTGAACTCAGCAGCGAATCCAGGGCCAAGGAGTCCACGTGGTGACACGTGTGACAAGCTGCACTGTCTCCTTCCCCACGGTAACAACCTCTTCCTGGAGCTAGCAAGAAAGAGGATCTTCCACAGCATTAAAATTTAATATTCCACATTCGTCTGCCTGGACCGTAAAGGGGAAATGGTCTAATTACAGCCCCAAAACCAAAAAGGAGGGTGTCCCATACCCAGCGCGGGCAGCCCACCACCTGGCTTTTCACCACCAGAAGCCTCTCCTGCCTTCCCGGGGTGCTGTCACTGGTCCCATCTACATGGGCCACCATCAGAGTCAGCGTGACCTTTAGTGGGTACTTAGAGCCCCAAGGCATGACTCCATCCCCGTCGGCTACCCCTTATCTTTAAAAGGCTAACTCTCCGGTGCATCCACGCGGACCCCGGTGAACCCCCGTAAGGACTGAGGACGAGGGTAGTGGGTTGTGCCAGGTTGATATCCTGCTTCTGATAGTGTCCTAAGGTTACAGAAGATGCCACCGCTGGGGCAAGCGGGGTGATGACACACACAACCTCTCCCGGTTTTTCCTACTTCTTATGAGTCTATGATTAACCGAAATAAACCACTTAAAATAAAAAAACTGATTGCTGAAAGCCTCACATCGTCTCTGCTACTAAGGCACCCTCCTGGTGCTCAGAGAAGTAAAAATGACCACCCAGAGGACACAAATGAGCCCCGTAAAGGTCCTCCTGGTCGATAAAAACTAATTGCAACAAACAAAGGCCCTGAACCCGAAAAACCTCTTCCTGTGACTCTGAAGAAAAAGGGTCTTGTACTGTGTTAAAATGTAATATTCTGCAAATACGAGAAACGAACAATGTGGAAATGAAATTAGGAAAACAGCACTCACGAGACCACCCAAAAAGAATACGTCTCACGTGCTGAAACCCGGACCGCAGAGCAGGGCCATCGTGCCCCACCTCCACCCACGAGGTTCCCATCATCCTGGATCCCGCTCCAGCTCGCGGACCAACAGGGTTCTGCAGGAAGTCACGTGGTCGTCCTTCGGCAGCACCGGGACGTTCAGAAGACAGCAGGACCACCGCCAGCGGCTACGAAGTACGGTTTTAGAAGTGAGTGATCGTTAAGAAGTCCCTTTGGGATGGGTCTTTGCGTGTGTCTCACGGTTAAGCCCACCCCCATGCCACCCCCCACCCATTCCGTCAAGCCCATGTGTATGAACTCAACGAGGAGAGCGGCTAGGTTGTGGCATTCGCCCGCTGGAACATTAACCATTTCAGAGGCGACCAACATCAGGAGAGGATCTGATTCCGTAAACCCCGCCCAGAATCACCGCACACAAGACCAGATCTTTTAAGCTCTTCCTAAGACACCCTTACCGAGATGCCCCACGGCCCCCTCGCTGCGGGCGGTCAGCAACCCGCACCGTGTCCGACCACAGGCGTGTGCGTTCCTGCTGGTCACTGCCTGCAGGCCTGGACCCAACGCCTTTCCGGGAATGAGCCTCGCAATGTGTGTCACCTGAAACAGAAAACGGTCCGAGTGCTTCCAGAACGTCTCCCCACGAACAGCAGATAACAAAGCACTTCCCTTCCAATTTTTTAAAATAGACTTCATCTCCATTGGAAACCACTCATCCTTGATCAGTTGGGTATTTTTGATGAGATGAACCGTATCTACTTGGTTTTAAGACCAACTCGAGAAGCTCTTTACTTCATACCCTGCTAAGTGACATGTTCAACCAAACGGTATCTAATATTCCCATCACTTCGGAAGGGGCTGTCGTAAGCGCTCGTCGTCCGTCCTTAGAACATCTGTTCGGTAACGACATTTTAATATGGGACGTCAGTGTTCAACACCCACAAAACCTGAAGGAAAAGGAGGGGGCGGCCCAGAAAGGACCTCATGTTCCCAGACTACGACCACCTTAAATACACACCAACAGCACTTACTCATAGACCCCATGGTTTTTGTTAATACCTCACTTCCCTTTCCATCGTAAGGTGGAGGAAGGGGTCGTCCTGCCCAGCAAGAATCATCAGGAGGCCCCGAAGCCACTGACTGGGGCCCCCTGGGGACCGAATCATGGTTCAGACGAGGCACGCTGGCATCTCCCACTCCTGTATGACGTCAGTGTCCCCCTTCTTTCGAACCGCGTCGTCACCTTACAGAGACTCTACTGAGCTGTCCCACTAGACGTGCCAATCCTGGACAACTTTTGCTCAAAAACAGCGATATTGTTAGGTTCCACCTCACGTGGGCGCAAAATCATGGCTTACACATAAAACCGCCATCAAGTTTGGTTTCGGAGTAACTGTGGGAATAACCATGGAGACGGGATTGTTGAAACTACAGAAATGCAAACCTCGTGTCTCCTTTCACGAAAGATTCCGCAGTCCGCCCAGGGTTTGCTCTTCTCGGCACCCCCCGCCCCGACTGAGCGAGGCCCTTTCCTTCCAACTAAGGGGCGTCTGTGTTCTGGAGCCTCCGGGCTGGTCCAAACTGCAACACACAGGCTTTGCGCTCCGGACGCTTTCTACTCCATCCTGCCGCCGACCCCCTCCCGCCATACGCCTTCCCGTGCCTTCTGGAACGTCTGTTACAACACCGGGAGCTCCGTCTCCGTCTCCAGAGGGCCCAAGAGACACGGTGTGAGATGCTCACGGCTTTCGGGCTGTGCAAATCTCACTCCGAGTATGAATTCGTCTTTGTGTGGTTGCAAGGCACAAGAATGGAGATATATATATATATATATATGGTGTGTATCTTCGCCTCGGCCGATGTGCTACAATTTATGTGTAGCCCCGAAATCAATACCCGCGGTGCTTCACGGTCGCACAAGGACACTCACGAGCGGGGGAGAAGGTCCCCCCAGGGACACGTGTGTCCATCTGAGGGCGAAGAGGGCAAAGTTCGACCTTCTCGTTTCAACCCCGACAGTCAACAAGGGTGTAGTGAGTGTCCAAGTTTTTCACCTTTCTGTGCACATTTCCCCCGCTTCTCTGCTTTTGTTCCATCTCTCACTGTGTCTCTCTCAAATAAATAAAACGTTTAAGGAAAAAAAAAGCTTCTAGAGAGTTCCAGTGGCTTCAGGGAACATAACTACCGTGACTAAGGAGCATCTCCCGTATCCACGCATGGCATCAACACAGAGCCATCGGCATCCTCTCCATTCCACCTAAACCAACCTCACACCATCTGACCGTATTTTCCCCTTGCACAGACCTCCCTCCGTGAGACATGGGGTGTCCCCTGCTCACCTTTTCCCCTGGTCCCCACTGCTCCCTCCGTAGCTCCCTGCGGAGGTGAGACACGGTTCACATGAACACCGAGGGCAGCTATGGAAGGAAAAAGCCAGAGCCAAAGAGAACGAAATGACAGAGCACGGCACAGCGACGTCCCTCTGCTGGCTGATGTCTCTCGAGTCCATCTGTCATAGCAGGTGCCCACCCCTGAACACCCCCCCCTTGCCTGGAGAACCATCGTGACCTCAATTCTGAAAGGACAAAGCACATCAAGCAGGAAAGAATCCTCCTAAAACGTACCAAAGCCCACGTACATTGGCAAAAGGTTACCAAGATTCAATAAAGACTCTCGAGCTAAATGTTAAAATACAAAAAAATTCACTATTTTTTGTTTGTTTTGTACTTCTTCTTTCTCTTAAAGTTGAGGAGTCCCTGAGCGGACTCTCCAAGGACTTCTCGGGAGCCGGTGTCCATCAGCTGCTGACGTCGTCAGTGATCTACGGCGCTCGCTCCCAGAAGAACCAGGTCGTTGACCAAAGGAAGAAAGTCCCTCCGTGTGTCACGTCTGCCACCACGGGACAAGCTTCTGTGGGTTCCAAACAGCAGATGATGGGAAAAGGTAACCGTCTTCCTAACTTCTACGACGCGCCTGATTTTTATTTTCTCGGGGAGTCCAAATCAGCCTTTACTTCTGTCACATCTGCTCGGCCCCATCACCAAGAAGTGCTCTCAGACCTCGGTGTTAGCCCTACCAAGATGCAACTCGCTGGAAGGCAGGCCCTTCCTGGCTCCTGTTCAAGGCAGTCCTGTCTGCACAAGTTCCAGGGAACGTCATTATTGCGGAGCACTCCTGATGAGGTGACCAGAACGTGAAGACAGCTTTCCGACCACTGCGTTCCTCCATATGCAATTTTGACCATGAGCGCCAGAGCAGTGACCTACAATTTCACTAATTCCAGCGACGGGCCGTGAACACTCTTGAGATCAATCATGCTGTGGCACCAGATGACCTCAGGGGCACGTGGCCCGAGCCCTCCGTTGGCGAGGACAATGTGACGATTCCTTTATCTTCTTGGGGATAATAGAGTCATGTCGATGCTGAATGAGCACAGTAGACCTAAAATGCAGTAATTCTGTTCCCACGTGGGGGCTCTTCCCAGGGAAACATGACTCTGTATACTGGACAAGAAAACTCCTAGAATCCACAACTACATGGTTCTTCTTGGACTCGATGCAGTAAACCGCGGACAAAGTCCAGGACTGACTCTCACGGCTCCCATCACCCCCGTGTCGTCACGCAGGAGAGTCAGCCTAGCTGCAGAAGCCACTTCCAGCGTACAAGCTGCGCAGGTGGGCTGCGAGAACTCAGAGCCGGCACGAGAACCGTGGGCATCTCACCAGGGGGAAAGGACAGGGCCATCAAAGGGACCGGGAGATAGCTTATCGGATCCTATCGGTTCCTGGTTCCTTCAAAACACAGGAAGCGAGGGGAAAATACCATTCCATAGAGCACTGTGGAAGGAGAAACCCAGACACTGCCCTGCGGCCCCGATAAGCAGCAGGGAGGGGGTCAATGACCAGTGGAACCTCCCTCGATCACACACGGTCTGAATCGTGGGTCAGGAACCCAGGCTACTGCCAGAATTTCACTGTTTGTTCTGGAAAGTGTGTCTTCTAACGTATTCCCTGCACTCCCAACAGCTTTGTCACTGAGTCCCTTTCTCCCCACCACACCCACGTGCACCCGCGCACCCCCCCCCCCCCCCCCCCCCCCCCCCCCCCCCCCCCCCCCCCCCCCCCCCCTCCCAACCTCAGCGACGCTCCTCTCTCCCTGTCCCACAACGGGAAGCCTCTTCTGCTGGGCGCGAGACAGGAATTAGCACCCAAGACATCTTGATGCGGCCTGAAGAATGGAAAGAGAAGGTCCGCTTCCTGCACACGCCCGCCAGCTACTCTCTTTCAGCACAAGGGAGGTTCCAGTGTCTCGAAGAGGGTCGGGCCGTTCGCAGTGGGGGTGCCTTTCCCCAAAACCGACGCAGCTTTTCTAACAGCTAAACTTCAACTTTCAAGAGGTCAGCTCGCTTTATGGAGATTTTGTTTTGTCTTAAAGATTTTACTTACTTATTGACAGAGAGACAGTGAGACAGAGAGAGACATGAGCAGGGGAGAGGGAGAAGCAGACTCTCACCGAGCAAGGAGCCCGATGCAGGACTCGATCCCAGGACCCCGGGATCATGACCTGAGCCTCCCAGGCGCCCCTAGAAACGTCAATTTAGGCAAAAGCACAGGCGTAAATGACCAAGATCAGAGGCAAAACAATGTGTGACTCAGAATGTGGCCGTTAAGGGTCTTTCTCATTTTTTAACGAAGCGGAGCCCCCCTCCGGAGGCCGTTCGTGTACTTCTGTTTTCGTCTCCTCTCCTACTGCACGTGCAGGTCCAGCTCGTCTGCACGTCAGACACAGCAACCTGGTGCCCCCGCAGTCAAGGAGAGGAGAGGCAAGGCAACGAGAGGAGGTAAAAAACGGGAGCATCGGACACACACGGGATGGGGGGTGGGAGGGAGGGCAGGACAACGCTGACGGGTGTCGGAGGCGCAAACTCCCGGCTGTGCGACCGGGGACAGTGCGCAAGCACGGCCCCGACGGGCAGCAGCATCGCGTCCTGTATCTGAACGCCGCCAACACGACACATCCCAGACGCGCTCAACACGGGAAAAAAGAAACTTGTAACTGTGGGGTGATGCATGACGACTCCTGCATCATGGTGAGCATTTCACAGGACGGACGTAAATCCTGACGTCGTACACCTGAAACACACACAACGCCGTCAGTTCTATTTGTCTTTAAAAAGAAGGGGCACTGGGCGGTTCAGTGGGTTGAGATTCCAACTGCTGGTTTCAGCTCAGGTCCTGATCGTGCGGCGTGAGGTCGAGCCCCACGTCGAGATCTAGACTCGGCTGGGAGTCTGCTAGAGATATCCGTCTCCCTCTCCCTCTGCCCCTCCTGCTCCTGCTCTCTCTCTCAAATAAATCTTTAAAAATTTTAAAAATAAAAATGAAAAACATCAACTAGAGGACGGACCAGCCGTAGCGGGCCCTGACCCTCTCTGTGCCCTGCCAACGAGCCAGGAAAGGCCTCTTCCCATGCAGGGAATCAGGAAGAACAAAAGACCCACCTTCCCAACCACCACACCGCTGATACATACCAACAGAACCACTTCGATCACACCCGTAACTTGCTGGTACCCCAAGGGGCGAAACCTAGTTGACCAGGTCATGGCAAATTCTACGTGATCCCAGCACCCTGCACACCAAATCCTTCCCCAACTGGCTTTTCCAAAGAAAATACGTATTTGCGCTTGCTGTGCACAATGGAGGTGAGAAGCTGAGAAGCTTCAACTCACGGCCTTACACTCTGGTTGTCCTGCCAGCAACAAGTCCCGGTTTCTTTTTTCACACCTCCAACATTTCAGTCACCGAAATAAAAGCAACGTGAGCGTAGGAGGTAGAATGAGGCGGCCGGCCTCTCAGTGACGCCGCCTCCCGTTAATGAGGTCCAGGTTTTCTTTCTGCCAAACAGCGAGCAAAGACCCACATGCCAACCATCGGCTCCTGCGGACTGGAGACGGGATTTATAGCAAGGTATAAAAGGCAAGTCCGTGGAAAGTTGATAAATGGCCCAGAACCGCAGAGTGTAACTTGCATCGCAATGGATACCCCTGGCAACTGACCAATAATTATCATACGTCACTACTGTGCAGAAAAAAGAAACCGAAGGCACCATCTTTGCTGTCAAGAACTTGGCAGTCTTGCTGGTGAGGAAAAAGAAAATACGCAACAGAAAGAGTTGACAAAGGGCCACCGGGACAAAAAAACACACAAAAAAATACTAAGCTCACAATGGAAATCTCCTAATAACAGATTTTTCAACACCAAATAAACGTCCGTTTATGAGCTGCGCAACAGTAGAGAATTAACACAACTTAAAGGATGAATACGGTACGAAGCAAATGGCCCAACGTCACAGCTATCAGAGACCCAGTCGAGACCTGTGAGCCTTCCTCTGCTTCTGCACAGCTGTCTGTGAGCGCTCAAACACCGCACCTCTGCTCCTGGGGAGGTGTTCCTATGGGGAGGATCGCCAATTCCCCTTCCTGGTGGGGACAGTCCTGCAAGACAAGGCCCGCAACCTCCCCAGCACACAAGAATCGCCTGGAAAGCACCTGTCCGTGCTCTGGACGTGGACCATCCGGGCCCAGGGCTCACGATGCCTAGCAGGGGGCGGTCTTGTTCACTGCCACATGGTACAGGCCCATCGCTGGCCTCCACCCACTGGGTGCCAGGAGCACCCTCTCCCCTAGTCACTCGCCACAGTCCAGCATGCCTGCAGACACTGCCAGATGTTCCTTGGGGGCCCAAGGGTGCCCCCCCAACCCCGTCCAGGTGGCTCTAGGACGGACCCAAAGAATCACCACGACAACATGCCCTAAGGATCCAATGGCCAACCTACGACCTTGTCCCCAAGCTGCGCCCACAATCCGGGTTCTTTTCCAAGAAGGAAAACAACCCCTCCTTGTGCTCTAAGGGAAACCAAGGCTGAGTGAGTGGGCTGCAGGCAAGCACACGGTTTCGTGCTACCCTGCCTGTGAGAGACCAACAGCAAGTACGAACAAACACGTGACCCGCGCAGGCTTCAGAGGAACAAACTAAGAGACAGAAACCAAGGGCATCAGCGAAGTGGGGAAAAGGAGGACCACACCCTCACCCGTGACACGTCTGGCACGGAAAAAGAGCCTTGCAGATGTGGTCAAAGGGAGGACCTTGGGACAGACGGGGAGGCGAGCCTGGATATCCAGGCGGCCCAAGGTCGTCGCACGTGGAGAACCTGTCCATGCCGTGGCGAGAGGGGGATGGAACTAAAGAAACACACAGACGCCGCTGTGCTCCGTGGCTCGGACGACGACGACGCCACAGCCAGGGGACGCAGGTGGCCTCCAGAAGCTGGAGAGCCAAGGAAATGGACCTTCTCAGGGGCTTCTGGAAAAGCACGCAGGCCTGTCAACATCTCCATCCTCACAGTAAGACTCCGGGCAGACGTCGCACACCTCTCCAACTGTTAAGATGGTAAGTCTGTGTCCCTCACGCCACCAAGCCTGTGCTCACCTGTCACTGTGGCAGCAAGAAACTAAGACAGTCGGTTAAAAGCAGATCCACCGGAAAACACGCGTGACCTTCCCTGTAGGCTCTCTGCTGGCGGGACGCGTAACCTGGAAAGCGGTGGCCCGTGGATGGCTTGAGAAAAACCAGCCTCCATAGTCTCCCACTCGACGCCGGAATGGTAATGATCATCCTGCACAGAGAGCCTGCAAGCTCGGTTAAGTCAACAAGTCGACAATTCCATTAGGGTGTAAGTCAGGGCTGTGGCTTCGGGGAGGCCCTAGAAAGAAGCCAAAGTCTGGCTGGATGGAATCCCATGACCTCAGAACTGGAAGGAACCGCACGCCACACCCTTGGAAAATTCAAGCTTCCTATGCTTTATCCCAAGAAAGGGCTTTCGAAAACCCCACCCAGCAAGGTGGCCCAACAGAGAGGTCAGCAGGTGCCACGTTCGTCAGCCACAACTGTGTGCTACGCTCCTCTTTACGGGACAAGAGGGCAGAACGCAAGACGAAGAGAAGGAAGACGATAACGGTTTACACCAGGCTGGACGCTGGAGTGGAAAGAGACAGCGAACCCTCCTCCAGTTGACATGCAGTCAAGAGACGGGGGCATCCCTGGTTCACTCACCCCTCACGTGCTTCCGGCTCGAGCCCACACCCCCATGCCGGGCTACCCAGAGTGTCCACAAAACGTGTACTGAGAGAGCGCACGGGAGGCGCCACAGCCTAGAGGGACCTCAAAAACCCGAAGGGAAAGGTGCCGGACATCAAAGCCCGCGGATCGCAGGATTCCACTGAAAGGAAGTGTCCCGAACGCGTTAAGCCCAGAGACAGAGATGAGTGGCAGCCAGAGGCTGGGGCTGAGAGTGTCCGGATACGGGGAGTGACGGCGGACCGGGCAGGTGGTTTCTTTCTGGGGAGACGAAGATGTTCTAGAATCAGGCAGTGGCGCTGGGTGCCCAACCTTGTGTATGCCAGGAAAGCCCTGACATACACTCTTGATGGGGGTAAGCACCACGGGATGTGACTTACAGTTCCGTAAAGCTAGCATGTGAAGTGGGAGAAGAAAAAGGAGAAGAAGAAGAAGAAGAAAAAGAAGAAGAAACAACTAAGACATGAGGTCATCATGACGAGTCACAGAAAACTGTTTAAAAGTCTAAGCATCCCAGTGTGATGCGCCTACTTAAGCAGTCTGGAATCCAGTCCACGACAGGTCCTGGGTCAAGATTCTCGGGCGGTGAGCTAAGGTCAAGCCGCCAAAGGGGTGAAGCCGGGACGCAAGACGACAGGGGATGGACGGATTCAGGAGCAGAGACGAAGACCTAGGCTCGGTGAGCAAGGACAGAAAGATGCTTTCAGAAAAAGACTTCGCAATCATCCGGAGCTGCTTTCCGAAACAAAGCAACTATCTCCCCCCACCACCACCACCACCACATTTTTTGACTCGAACGCAAGCATCGGCTGTGGAGCGAACCCTACTGATAACATCTAGCCGGGGCACATGAGTGACTTCAGATCAGACTCCTCAACGGGAAATTAAAAACACAATGCACACCAAAAATAACACAGGGTCATTGGTTTGGGGCTGGTGGCTTTCGGTGACAAGGGGTGGGATGCAGAAGGGCCAGATCTGGTTGCCCTGGGAGAGGAAAGGCAGGTGAGGCTTGCTTTGCCCCAAGGTCCCAGGGGACAGCAACACCAGGGGGGCCCGGGCACAGCGCTTGCGTCCACGCCAGCCCCACGTGGCTGGGTGCAGACCACAACACCAGGCCACCTTCCTATTAGTTACCTTGGACAGAAGGTGGTAAAACCCAGGAGCCAAGAGGGAAACACAGGTACCAGCAACCACACAGAAATGGAAAGCCTGGTGACTAAAAGCATAAGCGACATTACAAGACAAGGAACAGTCAAATATCTGGAACAAAGAACAATCCGGTAATATGTGGCGCCTGGGTGGCTCAGTGGGTTAAAGCCTCTGCCTTCAGCTCAGGTCATGATCCCGGGGTCCTGGGATCGAGCCCCACATCGGGCTCTCTGCTCAGCAGGGAGCCTGCTTCCTCCTCTCGCTGCCTGCTGCTCTGCCTACTTGTGATCTCTCTCTCTCTCTCTGTCAAATAAATAAATAAAATATTAAAAAAAAAAAAAAAAAGAACCAACGTTTCCCTGAGGAAGCGGCTTGCTGCGCGTGCTGGTCTAACACACGCTGGTCTAACACCGGCCGCTGGGAACTTGGTAGAAATGCGGTGTCTCGGGCCCCACCCCACTGACCGCGTCACAAGGTGTGCATAGGGCCTGGCAATCCGTTTTCACGAGCTCTCCACGGGGTTCCACCACACGGTGAAGTCTGAGAACCCCTTGTAGGGCGACAACAATATTTACAGCGGCTTCATTCTCACGGGCCAAAGAAACATGAGCCCCCCAATTGCCCAACAGCGGGCAAATGGATAAGCAGAACTGTGGTGCGTCCACACCCCGCAAAGAATCCCACCTGAGTACCCGAAGGCATGAATTCGTGATACGGGCCACAACACGGGTGAACCCCCCAAGTCACTACGCCGAGTGGAACACGTCAGGCAAAATCACGGGCTCGAACCGTGTGGATTCACGGACGTGATATTCTAGAAAATGCAAACCACCAGATGTAGTCCTAGAAAGCCGACCCACGTGCGACCTGGGAGGCAGAGATCCCAGAAAGACACTAAGAAATGGGGAAAGCCACAGAAATATTTGTTCCGACACCTGTAAGGAGACAGGGTAGATGACCCAGCGGTGGGTCCGTGAAACCAGCACCGCAAGCGAGATAACGAAAAACCGGATTAAAGGGGCCGTGATCGTAGGCCTCGCTTCCTGCACTGCGGCTGCCTTGAGTCCATCCGCAAGAAGGAGGCAGACGGAGCGAAGGACGACAGGAGCCACCTGGATAAAAACACAAGCCTGCGCGTTTTCGCACGGACGGCCACGCATGCTCGGGGCGGGCCTACCCTGCTCCAGGCGGGTCTACCCTGCCACGCTCACCAGTGCCTCCGGATCATTCTGGGAGAAGAGAAGGAAGCAGCTGCGAGTCCGCAGTGCCGGAATTCCTGGAAATCAGCATCGCACCATGTTGGGGGGGGGGGAGGGGGCGGGACCCTGAGCTCAGAACAGGCAAAACAAACAAAACACCCAGCAAGAGGATGTCAGGAGCACATCCTGCACCCTGGAAGGCGCCAAGGACTGCGGGCTGGGGGGAGGAAGAGGCCCCGCCGGGCACAGACCAGAGCTGGAGGGAAGGGGAAGCTGTGGCAGCCAGGTGCAAGACAGACGGCACCGGTGTGCAGGATGGGCTCCCAGGCAGGGGCCCCGAACTTCTCAAGGGACTCCGGGGCACATGGGCCAAAGGAAGCGAGAAGGGGAGGGTGCTGGCACAGGGTGAGGGACGAGAGCCGTGTCTGTGTCAGGGGAGCGACGGAAACTCCTCGAGAAACCAGCGGAAACCATGAGGCCCAGAGGCAGAGGCCCACAGCCAGTCCAGAAACGCTGTCCACGACAGGGTGACTGCCGGAAGCAGCCCCTTCCCTTTGCGCAGGGAGAATTTTCAGAGCCCTTGGGCAGGGTCTCGATATTTTCTCGGGTTTTAGGGAAACATAAAGATGGAATGTGAGTCCCAGATCCAAGCCAGAGGGTGGCTCCAGATTCCTCCATCCACACTGCAATGTCCTTCTTTGTGAACACTTCTGAAGGGACTGAAAGTAATTTCCCTCGAAACTTAACTCCAAAACTCTCGTTTATCCTTTCCCTTAAAAAAATCCCCATTTCCCTGGAGTGCACGGAGACTGAAAGATGCCTCTGCCCCTTCCATAAGCCTCAGGTACCTTTAGTCCTTCAACATCCCCAAGACTTTAGTGAGGACCTAAGCACCATGTTTCAAACTCCCCCCAGAGTCAAAGCCACGGAGGCAGGGTTTCTTGGCCGCCACACTCTCAGCTCTTGGGCTGGGGAACTGTTACTGGTAAGTTCAGGGGGACAACCTCCAGCTGGTAGGACGTATGAGCGCACGTCCGGCCTCTCCCCGCCGGGGTACCTCTTCCCCCCCTGTAACCAGCAGAAGGGTCTTCAGACACTGCCCAGCGTCCTCGAGAAACGAAACTGTCCCTGGTGGAGGAAGACGGAGCTAAGGGATGTCCCCAGCCAAGCTCCAACTTCCCTCAGAGCCTCACAGTCAACGCCATGAAACCAACAAGAGGGCCATGCGGGAAGGAAGATGAGGTTCTGCCCTGTGGTTGTGGGCCGGGTTCACCCGGGACCGAGCCCATCACCGGAGAGGTCCCCGGTCCCACGGGCCCTTTCTGAGCGAACTACGTCCCACACGGCAGTACCTGAGAACCTGCAGAAATTCCATCACACCCTGACGGTGCGGAAGAGGGAACGGAGGCAGGACGCCGATCATCTCGCTTCCGACCGCTTCTCCCTCCCGCGGGGAAGGGCAGGGAAGCCCACTAAATCCGGCCTCAGCACCCACCGCCCGGTGAGCTCAACCGCGCACAGAAGTACTTGCTCTGAGAAAAGGGAAATCTGTAGAGACAGAAAGGAGATTCAATGGCTGCCGGGGGCTGGGCGGCAGGAGCCAGGATTGATGGCAAGTGGACACGAATGACCGTATTGAGGAATGAAAATCGATCATGACGATAGCTGCAGAACTCCGTAAATTTACTAAAAATCATTAAGTCGTACGCTTAAAATGGGTGCTTTTTATGGTATGTAATTTATACCGCAATAAAGTGGTTTCAGAAAATCAACTTGATAAGTCAGATTTAGAGCTCCGTATTAAATTAAACACCACCGATGGGGCGCCTGGGTGGCTCAGTGGGTTAAAGCCTCTGCCTTCGGCTCAGGTCATGATCCCAGGGTCCTGGGATCGAGCCCCGCGTCAGGCTCTCTGCTCAGCAGGGAGCCTGCTTCTTCCTCTCTCTCTGCCTGCCTCTCTCCCTACTTGTGATCTCTGTCAAATAAATAAATAAAATCTTTTTAAAATAAATAAGTTAGAGTAACCCATAGCTCGCGGCAACCCACCTGAGTCTACAATGTGTCCAACTCAATCCTGTGAACTAAGTAAGGCGGAACCCTACCAACGGCCCAACCCACTGGTGTGAACAGAGAAATTCCACGCCACCAGACGTCAGGGCTATCAGAAACCCACACCAAAAAACACACTTGGCCAAATACAGAACATTCACTGGAAAAGCAAGCAGGACAGGAAACAAACGAGGCTGAACATGGGCTCTGAGATAGCCCATCTCCCCCCAAATTCCCTGAAGGCAAACATCAGGCCAAAAAAATGGGACCCCTAGCTTGTCCCTGCATTGTGCCAGGCACGGAACACAGAGGCCACGAAGAAAATCAAAATTCACAAAGGACAGCTTATTCCGTGTGCCATTTTATAGTCAAACAAGAACCGGAAAATAAACAGCCTCATTTCAAGTAACTTTCCGGAAAACATGTCCAGGATAATTTAAAAAAAAAAAAAAAAAAATTACAAAATGAAACTAGGAACTATTACATGAATGTTCCCTGTACTGCCAGAGATAAAAATGAAATATTTCCATGAGCTAATCTTATTCTATATTTAGTTTGAGTATACGAATGTAATTAACCAAGGTTATAGAATTTTGCTAACATCAAATTTCCAATTCCAAAGCTTCATATACGACTATTTGAACCACAACTGATTTTTTTTTATTTCTGTGGAAAAATGAAGATAGCTAATTTTAACAGCCCAATCTTCCTAAGGAAAAGGAACTGCCTTCTTCCCTGATACAAATTATGTAAACGGTACTTCAACAAAGCTACAAACTAATTTGTTTCTAGATTCTCTTCCAAAGATTAGCATACTCAAAAATTTCCCGTTCCGATAGCTTCCAGCACTGGCCTTGTTTCGCGGCACTCCTGCTCCACACACCTACGTACGCCTCATTCTGAGAAATTATACACAGACATCCGCACGTTGGCTACTCCCTAAGGGACGCATTTAGGAAATGGAATCGACTTTTGTGCGGGCTTCTAAGAAGTGTCTCCTTATAGGGCTATTTCCCGAGACACATCGCTGGGTAATTTTGGCAGGCAAATAATCAAAGGAATAATTATTAGTGTTTCACCCAAAAGCAAAAATAGAAGAGGATCCCGAGGTGTCTGCCTCACCTCGTTGCAAGATGAGGTCATGATCTGAACCCAGCCAGAGGCATTTGGCTAGAAGTACATGCAGGACCTGCTGTAACTTCTCCTCCTTCTTGAAGGGGCAGGGGCAGACCAAGTGCATTCCCAGAGAGGCAAATTCTAATTCCTCCACCACTGAAACCCGCACGTATTGATCTCTGGAAAGGAGAGACCAAGGTTCATGACACGACAGAAAAAAAAGAAAGAAAGAAAGAAAAATTCTTCCTGTTTCTCCTCTTTCCAGTAGCTGTCTTGTATTGCCATAAAGGAAACCAATTTTTCTTTTCAAGTAGGAGATAAATATTTCCATTCACCAACAGACAAAGGAATGTCTGCTTACATCCTGCCGAGTTAATGATGCTTGGCACTAGGTGTCCTGTGGGCACGGGGAAGGGAACAAGAATTTTTCAGACAGGCCTCTGAATTCACTTGCAAATCTCTGGGCTTTGTTTTACGTACAAAGTCACACTGCAAATTCAATACTCACAAAGGGAAAAATTGATGTGAACACCGAAAAAATGACAGAAAAACCGAAACTAACCGATCATTTCAAGTTAAACAAACAAACAGACTCTGCCGTGGAAATCCTGGAAAGACTCGCAGCAGACACGGAGTCTCACGAAAACCAAACCTTGAGCCATTCTCAGCAGATGAGCTCAGACAAAAGACCTCACATTGGTGGAGGTCAGTTCCCATCCTCACCTCCGCAGACCACAACGTGGCCTGAATCATGGATTTCATTTTTCTATTTATTTGCTCTCTGGAATACCAATAACAAACAGAGCATTAACTGAGTTTTCTCTTTATTCTATTTATTTAGCTCTAAGTGGGTTCCTCGTCCAGGGTGGAACCCAGCGAGGGGCTTAAGCCCACCACCCGGAGATTGAGACCAAGAGTGGGACGCTTAACTGACCAAGCCCCCCAGCCGTCCCCTGAGTAGTCTTCTCTTAAAACAAAAAAACAAAGAAAAACTCTACTGTGAAATAGTTTTTGTTGTTGTTGTTATGTATTTAAAAACATCCATGACCACCGAAATAGGTCTACGGGAAAAGACCCAACAAATAAACAGCCAGACTGAAGTAAGGCAAAACTTTCATGACCGTCCCGTCCCGTTCGCGGGCGTTGCGGGCGCGCACCCTCTCCCGCTGGCTGTCTTCTGAAAACTCTGAATCGCTCCCATCAGTCGGTTTCTCAGGAGCCCTGAGGGCAACCATCAATGAAAGCGGCTGATTTATAAACAGAATTAAGTGATTATGAAAACACTGCCGTGTCACAAAAGGCGTGACAAGCACAGCACGGTTCCAAAACCTCATCAGGCACCTGCAACACAGCTACTGTGCTCTGCTTCTGCACCACCAGTATTTTTTCTGCTTTTCAAATTCACAACACCCAGTAGATCAGCCCGCACAGACATACACACGGGCGGGCGTTGGCAGCTGAAGCCAGGGGAAAGGGGAGCACATCCCTGTCCCACTTGCACTCCCGTATCTCAAAACTGCCTCCTCTGCCTGCTACCTCTGGGGACCCATTCGGTGATGTCTGAATGTCTTTTCCTTGCATATCCTCATCAGTGAAGAAGTTTCCAGCCCGTGCCCCCAACCCAGGTAATTTATTTACTAACTAAACACAACCCTCGACCAACATTAGAGATTTTTCACAAACCACAAAAAATAGACCTAAGAATGAGACACAGAGTAAGCGGACAGTTTACCTTTCTTCCCTCGCTCTAACAAATCTCGCTGCGCACCTGCAAGAGGACGCAGTATGGCCCCGGGAGACCAGTCTGGGAATTAAAACCGGACACCAGGCACTTTGGTTCCCCCTGCCGCACCACCCAAAATGCGGAGTCTATCAGTTTAAAAGAAATGTACTGAGAAGCCCATGAAATTTATCCGAGAGTCCCATGAAATTTATAAGGCCACTCTAATTTCCAAGTCCCTCTTGCCTTGTTCTCATCTGGTCTACAATAATTTCTGCCATGCTCTGGACACGCTGAGATCACTCTTATTTTCATCCACTTCTGAGCTGAGTACACCTAGAACGTTGCTTTTTCTGGTGAGGCTTTTTAAAGCATTTCAGCATCCTTGGAAACGGCTGAAACTGGCAAAGGATCACCTGTGCATCTTAGAAATACAAATCTAATGCAGTATCTTTTTCATGACCAAGTTAAAAGTTAAACCAAACTGTGTCTCCCAGACTGATCTGCCAAGTGCCAGGAAGTGGCAATCACTGCTTGCAAGTCGGCCACTGTGAATACTTGAGTCTCTACCAACCCCGAGCTGGGACTGAAGCGGTATGGGACGCTACGTGCCTGTCGAGGACTGTGCTGGAAAAAGAACCTCCGGCAGGGACCCAAGTTTAATCCGTTCCCCAAATGAACCAAATGGTAGAGACGTCAAATTTCAGCTCGGCTGTTTTTATCAAACACAACCTACAACTCCACAGCCACCTGGAACTTTTATTATTATTATTATTACTATTACTATAATCATTATTTTGCAGCCACGCAGAACTTTATAGATGGTAGGCATTAGGTGCGTCTGCTGGTGCAACCGATTTCAGCATGACACGACCCTGGTGACAGACTGCTGCGCCACTCTCCCATTTCTCATCTTCAAACGGATGTCAGAATCACAGGGATAACTAGAAGCAGAAGCGGACCTTGCCATAACTAAGTAGCCCCTGCCCTCGAAACAGAAATCGCTGCTCCAGTATGCTGAATCGTTTTCCCACTTAGGATGACTGACACGGTCTCACTGTATTAAAGCATTTTGTTATTTCTGACCGAAGAATGAAAACGGCACCACAGACAGCAAAGCAAGCTTCTTTGGGTCGTCCTCTCCACCTGTTGGGATCTCCGAACAAGCAGAGACGTGTGCAGAAGTCAACAGCTCACGTGCCAGGGTCCTGAGGCCCGATGACGACGGGCAAGCAGGCAGATCGCAGGAAGGAATCACACTCTGAGAAGGGAACAGTGTCCTCCCAAGCCCACTCCAACATGGGTGACAGTGAGGACCTCGTTCTCAGTAGACTTCCGCAAAGCTTTCGGTTTCTTAGAAAGTGGGAAAGTCTGCACTCTCCCTGGGGGCTGGTGCCAAGTGTTCCAGAAAGTGCACGGGCTCTGCGCTGGCTAGTTAGGGTCACAGGTTCTAGATTCTGGGGAAGCACGTGAAGAAAACTCTCCTGTTCTTTTAAGCCTCCAGGCAACATCCACCCAGGTAGGGGAAGGAAAAAAACAAAAACCAGAATGTCAGAGGAATTCAGAAGACGCTGTCGCAAGAGTAAACACTGGGAAGTGTCCCGTAAGGTCATGTGCACCTACCTCGCAGGCTCTCGTAAGACCGGGGAACTCTGGGCACTCATAGAAATGATCCCGAGGCCCCAACACCCCAAAACATCTTCGGAATTGCTTCATTGTGTGTGTTTTGTGTTTGCATTTTAAGCACAATATGCAACAAATCAATGAATCAAATCACATATCGCCCTATTCTAATGGTGGGTAAAGTGGTGGTCTACGCATGCGGTAAAAATAACCACTAGTTTCCCTAAACTTTTCACTGACAAAAAAAGCCGACCTAACAATTAAGCAGCATCCCCTTTGGAAATGAAAATCCTCACGTAAGAGAGAGGAAAAGCCTCAAGATTAGCTCACCTACCCTCTGACTCGGGTAGACGCACCCAGGATTTCAACGACCTCACACAAGCTGGGGGCCACCCAGGGCAGGACCACGGTAGCGAAAATCCAAAACACCAAGTCCATTCTTCTAGAAAAGATGCCATTTCCTAGGAGATCACAAAAAGGGAAATGATGGTCCGAAGTAAAATGCAGGCCAACAATTAGATGGACACACAGACCCAGGAATTCACTTTTTCCTCCAACAAAGTAACACAAACACAAGTTCATACCTTTCGTCTGTGGTATCGCCCCACTGGCAAGACTGCGACACCTGCACGTGTGGGTCCTATTTTTGAAACCGAAGACAGGACTTCATAACCCGATACATTTCACATTGCAAATGTCTCTCAGGGAGTACGGCGGAAAGATTCGAGAAACGTTTCTCTGAAAATGCATCCGAAAACATCCCATTTCGACTCATTCGGCAGCGAGAATTACCTGGCATAAAAAAGAGATCTCTGGCAGCCCCAACAAGACACCTGACCATCTTTCTCTACGGCTCCTTACAAAGCCTTTTAAGAAGAGTAAGGTTTTCTTCTCCTTCCTTTCGACAACACCCCACAGTGCAAGCCCTGCTGTTCGGAGGCAAACACACAAGCTCAAGTGTGCAAGTGTAACCTTCACGTGTCATCAGAGAGAAACACAGAGGACGGTACTGGGAGGGTGGAGGGGTTCCCCTAAAGGCATCTGATGCTGAGATGCAATGACGAGGACCTGAAGGGCAGAGCTGATGGGGGCAGGGAGGGGGTGCCCATGGAGGATGACTTTGGGGTGATGGACTTGTTCTGTATCCCCATTTTGGTGCTGGTGACACAGACCTATGCGTGCGCACATTCATAAAACCGTACACTGAAAGAGAGGATAGTCCATCTTTTCATACACTAATTTGAAAAATTTGGGACGCCTGGGTGGCTCAGTTGGTTAAGTGGCTGCCTTCGGCTCAGGTCATGATCCCAGCGTCCTGGGATCGAGTCCCGCATCGGGCTCCTTGCTCAGCAGGGAGCCTGCTTCTCCCTCTGCCTTTGCCTGCCCCTCTGTCTGCCTGTGCTCGCTGGCTCTCTCTCCCTGACAAATAAATTTAGGAAAAAAAAAAAAAAGAAAGAAAAATTATACGCACGCATGCATGTATATGAACCAGCCCTGAAACTGAACTTAAGGGCGGGCGGGGGGGGGGGGAGGAGGAAAGGAAGGCAGCAAGTTCTGGAGACCATCATAACTATCGTAACAGCACTTGCACACCCAATTCCCAACCTCAGCGTGAAGGGAGGCACCAGCATGCGGGGCTCCGAGCATAACAGCCCTACCTCCTTTCAAGGCTGAAAAAGAAACTCTATTTTCTCTCTCTCTTTCAATGAGAAAAGGAGTGACAGAGAAAGACACTGATCTGCCCGAAGATGCATCAGGGCACTCGAGCTGCCTACAAAACAACTTTCCCCCACAGCCGCATCATCTGCCCCCGGGGCCACCAGGAGCCCAAGAAGGACCCCCTTGAACGACCGACGGAATGTAAGAGCGAGCCAGTGTGCGACACATCCATAGAACCGAGAGGTTAAAGTCGAAAAACGCCTTCCAGGTGCACTGGCATCCGGGGACTCTGAACTACTTGGGTCGAGGGGGAGGTTAGGCAACTAACAGCCACCCCCCCCACAACACCTGTTGGCCTTGTTTCTATTCCTTCCCCTAAGTCCCTTCACTCCTGCTTTCTCTTTCCCGCTCCTGCTGCGAGGTCAGAAACTTCCTTGCTCAATCCGTGATGTGTTGTGATTTACTTCCTAACAGATTCCCGAAAAGCACAGGTGTGCCAGGAGAACACAGAACTGGATACAGAGCTTTGGCTTGGCACCCACCTCCCCCCAGCCTCTGTCCCGCGGTCGTATATACAGTGTTGAATTCAGGGTTGGCTTCCCCGCCCCAGCGGCCCTGGCATTTGGCTCCAGATCATTCTTTGTGGTGGGGACTATCCTCCGCAATGGGCTATCTGGCAGCATCCACAGACCCCCAGGATGCCAGGAGCACCACCGTTCCCCTCCCCCATGCTGTGACCACTGAAAACGTTTCTAGATGTTTCCTTGAAGGTAGTGGGCAAAAACGCCCCCACTGAGAACGCTTAGCCAACTGCCAGATTCTGGAGTTCAGTGCTCCAAGCACAATTGCCATAAACCACCATCTCCCTTGTCCTCATCTCTGAAGACGTCCCCTTTCTTTGGAAGCCAAGCGTCACACCCATCTCCAGCTCTAGTCCCACCTGCCACGGCACCCAGTTTCTCAGCAAGACTGAAACACCTCTTTTCCGGTGTCTTCCCTTTACATGTGCCCAATTTCACTGGCTTTCAGCTCACGTCTACAGTCTTCGATCACGTGGCGGGTTGTCAACAAGGATTTCAGAGCCACACGGGCGCAAACGTGCCCACAGGGCACCCAACCATCTTTAGTCAAGTTCCCCCACACCCGGGTCCAGAAGCCACCCGGGGAGCGAATTCCTTAGTGGCAGCGCTTTTCCCTTGAGGTCTGCAATGCATTTTCTCAGACTAGGCCCTCTCAACGGTATAAACATGTTGACTTTGCAAGGCCCTTCCCACATCCAGCTCTTATTCTGGCTTTGCTGGGTCTCATTTTGCCAGTGTAGTCGGCTGGGTCAGGCCCTGTGGAAAGGATGGAGAGGGGAGAAGGTCCATGGAGGGCAAGACCCAAGGGGAAAGCTCTCATCCCAGTCTCTGCTCAGGAGGCGGGTTACTTCCTTTGTCCTAAAAATAGTTGGGGGGGGGGGCTATTGTTCCAAGTTTAAATAAAAGAAGTGTTTACAAAATGACTTCAGTCTTGCTTTCTGATTGAAACTATTTCTTAAATGTTTTTAAGAGTGAAAGATTATCTTATTGGATATAGCACATTATTTGGGGAGGGGGGCACAAATTCAAGGTATCAGAAAACCACAGCTGAGACAGCATCCTGTTGGACACAGAGCCTCTGTGACTGTCACCTAGGCCGGGCGCTGGACCGGGCAGAGCCATGCGCGCAGGGCCGGAAATCGGGACGGCTTTTCTGGGCCTGGCCTCCCTTGGCAGAGGCCCCTCTCCCTCCTCTGGAAAATAATGGGGGAGAACTTCGGTATTTAATAAGTACTTCCCGCCAAACGCTGACCATCACAGCAGAGCCTTGAGGAAGTAACAGGGACTGAGGACAGAGGGCAGAAAGGTCATCTGGGAGGTCACCACTCTGACACCCATGAAATTGGGTCCCCCCCAAATTGGGTCCCAACCCTCATTTACAAATAAAATTTCTAACCCATTACTGTAAAAAGATACAAAGAACTGTGAAAAGGACACATCAACTAAGTAGTAAAAATAACACCCTGACTCAGGAACCGGGAGTACAGGAAACAAATATTGCACTCAGCCATTTAAAAAAAAAAAAAAAATACTTTGACGATTGGGGAATCTCACTTTGTTGGAAAGATTTCCTATCAGCCTTTTTAATTTGGAAGATTGTGACCTCAAGACTCAAACTTCACGGGGGCGGGGTGCTGACAGCCATGCGGCAGCCACAATAAGCGAGGGTTACAAGCCCGCCATCACCCACACAAGGCCTCCCCAAGACTAACAGCGTGGGCTCCCCAAGCCCAGGAGATGCTCACCACACTCTGCTTAGGTAGGCATCTTGGGGACCGGCCAACGGCTATGCCTTCTTTCTGATGGGGAAACCATGCCATTCCACCTCCCCCAGGGCTACGGGCTCAGGGAGGGACTATGGCCTGGAGTCCTGGTTTTCTAATTCAAAACTGATCCAAAGCACCCCAGTCCAAAACCACAGCTCTCAACTGCAAGTTAAGAATCCATTCACTGGGGGCAGGCTGGCTCCGTCAGTAGAGCACACGACTCTTGATCTCAGAGTCGTGAGTTCAAGCCCCACATTCGGGCCTGAACTTTGGAGCCTACTCACAGAAAAGAGAAAAAAAAAAAAAAAGGAACCCATTCCCTGAAATCACTTTCCTGGGTCAATCACCCGCAGAAATGGGTCCTTTTTGTTTTTCTTAAGTTTACCTGTGAATTATTTCAAACTTGTATAGCTTCTCCCCTCCCCCAACAAAAGTACACTAATTATTAAGATTTCATTGCAGTAACTACAGAGCAGTACCCTCTAACATAACTTTCCGTGTGGACTGCGCTAATTAATACGGTGGCCACTGAATACGTAAATTATGGCTTCAGAAACGGAAAGAACCGTTAATTTTACAGTTTTAATTAACTTGAATCTCCACGTTCACATGTGGCCAGTGGTTACCCGACCGGACAACAAAGTTATGAAAGCAATTTCTCGAAGTTATGAAAGCAATTTCTCCACCGTGGTCAAAGTCTCTTGATTCCGTGAAGCTACATATGTATCTGTTCACGGATTTCACCGTAGATCCCTGTTTGTGAATGTGTGTATATAATCTGGAGAGCTTTAGCTGTCCAAATGTGAAAACTCATGCCAGGCAGACATGAAAACGGGAACAGCAAGCGTTAAGAGCTGGGCTTCGGGAATCAGACAATCCTCCCTCCACCCTGTGTTAGCAAGTCCATGTTCTCTCCGCAGAATAAAAATAATAATTGCTATACGCGCAGCATTAAGTGCACGGCACTCAAACAGCGTAAAGAGAATTATTCGATTTGTGCAACAACAAAACTAACATTTACAGGCCGCTCTACAGTTTTAGGAAAACTTACACATTCTTTCTGTCCGCACCATACACACTGAGGACCACGATTTCAATTCCCTTTTTTTATTTTTACATACATAGAAATGATGCTCAGAAAAGCTGCAGGCCTTCAAGGTCAGCAGGGCAGGCCCTTCACCAGCTTGGGGACAAAGGTTGGGTTTGTAGCCAAGCAGTAAGTGTCAAGACAAAGTTGGATTCAAGGGCTCTGTCCACCTCTTTGCAGAATCAATGATTCCCCTCCTGACATTTGGTTCAGGGAAACTCTTGATGCCTCGCCCGGGTGAGGAGCCTAGAGCTCCCACGGGGGGAAGGTCAGATTAAGACCCACCAGGACCTGGGAGCCCCTCCACCCCTACTCAGCCCATTCAAACATTCAGGAAGGGTGAGGAAACGTGGGTGTGGGTAACCGCCCGACTGATGAAGCCCTGTACACAAGCAAAGGAAAAGCCAGCCCCAGAGGATCCAGCTCATACTACCTGTCCCAAAGTGCACACCGCCCAGTAAAAGACCTAAAAATCTCAGGTTCTGTCCCCCAGGTGTGTATTCACTTAAGGACTGGAATCCCCTTAAGGGCCTTTTTAATAAGTGGGTCACATGATGAACTTCTACTTCTATCTCTGGATTGGTCATCCAGCTGGGTGGTTTTCTGCAGAATCTGCAGCCCATTTGAACCACTAAGATCCTCTAAAATAAAAGTGTCATCTTAATGTCTTCCCTGTGCCACACTCAGCCTTCCGGCCCCCGCCCTCCTCGCCTCTTCTCTAGGAATGACAAGTTGGAAACTTTTTCTAACATGGGGAGAGCCAACTGCCACCCGGAAGCCGCCGCCTGGGGCCTTCGCAGGGCTGTCCCCTCGCCCCCACCCCTCCTCCTCCCAGGCGGAGTCCGGCCCCTCCCCTTCGAGGTTACACCGGGGACTGGGGCGGCGCGTCGGGAGAGAAAAACAGCCAGAAGTCGGGTCGAGCGCCATGTGACCGTGCCAACCAGAGACGGGGCCGGAGCAGCAGGAGGTGGGACTTTGTTTCTTGGGGGGTTCCGCTCCACAACATCCCCGACTGGGAGAATACGAGAAAGCCGCCCCCGCCTCTAAGTTTGTGGAATTTCCAGCGCCCTTGGCTCGGAGAACGCCAGGCCGTGCCGCGAGTCGGGGCCCAGGCCTGGCCGCGCGCTCGGCCGGCGCACGTGAAGCCCAGGCCCTACCCCAGCGCGGGCGGGCCTCTGGCGACCCCACACTGTCACACCCCAGGCGGTCACCCACACCCGAAGGCGCGCCCCCCGCCGCTCCCGGCATCGCCCCCCCCCCCGCAGGGATGGTGCCCCAGGGGAGCACAGCCCGAGAGACCCACGTGGGGGCACCCGTGCCCGAGCCCCGGGAGCAACAGGTCTGCACCCTGTCCAGGCCGCGCTCGGCGGACCCGCCTCACCAGGCGCCCCCCCCCCCCGGCCACACACACACACACACAGAGACGCGGATGTCGCCCTCAGCCGGGTCCCCTCGCTCCGGCCGGGAGCCCCGGACTTCCTTGACAGTTTCCGCGTCTCGGACACGGAGCACCGCCGGGCCGCGCCGCCTCGCCCGCGCCTCCCCCCGCGCTGCCAGCCGGTCCCGGGCGGGGGATGAATGGGCGCCCCTCCCCCACGGGGGGTCCCGCCGCGGCGCAGGTCCGCCCCGCCCGCCCCAGCAGCGGCAGACAAAGGGGCACCGGGGGCCGGGCCGGGCGCTCCCCCAAACTTACCGGCCGCCTCCCCCTCCCCGCGCGGCGCCCCCGCCCCCGGCGCGCCGGCACTTCGGGGAGCGGCCGCAGCGGGTATTGTTCAGCCTGCAGGGAGCGCGCCGCACCCCAGCCCGAAGCCGGGCGCAGCGGGGGACCCGTCCCTCCAGCGCCCCGGCGGCGGGCGCCCCGAGCCGCCGGCCCGCCGCCCCCCACCCCCGCCGGAGAAGTTTGCGCCCCCCGCCCCGCGCCCCGCGCCCGGCCGCCGCAGCCCCGCGCACTCACCTCGCCGCGGGCAGCGCAACTTGTGGCGGCGCCGCCGCGCTCCGCGCCTCCCTGCCGCCGGCCGTCGCCGAGCCCGGGCCGTGCCGCGGCCGAGGAGGGCCCGGCGCCCCGGAGCAGCCGCGCGCCGCCCCCGGGCCGCCCCCGCCCCGCCGCCGCGAGTCCCCGACAGGCGCGGGCGCTGGAAAGTTTCGGGTGCCGAATGGCGGCCGAGGGCGCTGCGGCGGCGGCGGCGGGGCGGGGGCGCTGGCGGCTCCTCGCTCCCGAGAGCGGAGAGTGGGGGGGGGGGGCTGGGGCGGGAGCGGCGGCGGCGGGAGAGGGCGGGACGGCGGGAGGGACCGGCACGGGCAGTGACCTCCGGGTTGGGGGTGGGGGGGAAGCGGCCGCCAGCGCGCCGACCCCCGCCGGGAGGACTTCCAGGGGGGTCGCCACCGCCGCCGCCCGGGCCGGCCCCTCCCCCACGGCGGGGGCGCCGTGGGGGGGGGGAGCGCTCCCCAACCCCAACCCGGCCCCTCCCCCACGGTCGGGGGAGGGGAACCCGAGTCCACTTGGCCCCGCCCCTGCGCCCGGGGGGGGACCGCGTCCTAATCCTGCCCCTCCCCCACGGCCGGGGGAGGGGACGCTAGGCCTGCCCCTCCCCCCACGGCCTAGGAAGGGGTGAGAATCCGCACCCCCCACGGCTTCTGGGGAGGTCCCGCGTCCCAATCCAGCCCCTACCCTACCCCATGGTGGGGAAACCTATGACCCTACTCAGCCCTTCACCCCGCGCTCTCTCCTGGCCCCCACGCCTAGCGTGGGTGAGGGGAACTCGGACCTCTCCCTTTCCCCGTGGCCTCCAAGGGGGATGAAGTAAACCCGGGCCTACCCCCACGCAGTCCCATTCCCAAACCCTGCCTTTCCCCCACTGCCAAGAGGGGACAGGAACCCGGGCCACCACCCCGGCGGTTTCCAGAGGGGGAGGGGAACCCGAACCACAGCTCAAAAAAGCAGCTCCTCGGCGGCCCTAACAACCCCCTGCAAGCTGCCCGAGGGTGCGTCTCTTTCAAAATGGGCGGCTTAGAGGACACCTCAAAGGTCTCTTCCCCCCTCCCAAAAAAGTGGGGACTCAGGCGAAGCCTCGACCTTTGCAAAACACCTCCCGGAAAGAGCCAGAAATGCTTGGGGAGAAAAACTCGGGCACACATGAGTGGAGGCCAGAAGCTCCTTAGAGGAGGGGGCTGGGCCTCTGGAGTTGGGGGTACCTGGGCTCTAGGGCCTCCCCACGCCCGACCCCCACCCCACCCACAGGCTTTGCAAAGGGTTTTATGTTGCAATGGCTTATTTGGCTCGGCCCAAGCGCACCAAAGTCCCGGAGCTTCGCCCTCCTCCCCAGTTTGCAGTTTGGAGACCCCTGCCCACCACTCGCGGTCTTAATTAAAGACACCGCGCCCACCACCCTGCACTTCAGCGTCTGCTTTGTCGAATATTTTAAGATAAGTTTGCCCCTCCCTTTGAGTATAATGAGCTTTGCGCGCAGAGCCCAAGTACACTCAGCATTTTAAACTGTAACCTCACTTGCTCCTTCCTGGGACACTAGACCATTTGTTGTTCAGGTTGTTGGGGGGAGGGAGGGGTCCGAGGTGAGTTTTTAAGGGGCTGGTCCTCCCTCAAAAAAGGCGGACCTAAAAATATTGCAGTAAAACGTCAATGATGTAAAAACGACTGTTGCTACACCATTATTAGAGCACATCAATAAAAAATACACACTTACACAGTCTCCATAATTGTGAATCAGCAGAATAGATTGTGTCTTAATATGTATCAGTTGCCATTCAAGGGTCCCCAAAAGGACGTGGGGGGCCTTCCCTTGAGCCTGCCCTTCGTTGCTCCCCGGCTCCCTGGGCTTGTGCGGACTGATGCTGAGGTATTACATGCAATCGAAAAACCAAGGGTGCAATTGAGAGCCCGAGCGAGCTCATGATGCAACCCTGCCCCGGTTACACGTGCTTCCCCTCCCCCACCGCCTGCTGGTTGGAGCGCTGCGTTTTTTCCGCCTGTAGGGTCACATTGTGGTTGATTGATTCTCCTTTCGCCTTGCTCAGTCATTCAGATTTGGAAAGTAAATAACAAGTTGACATCATTACAGCTCTCGGCTTTACGGGGACGCGGCCCTCGGCTACCGCACACTCTCGAGTATCCGCGCAGCAGAACTGGCCCTCTGGCTTGCCAGGCCTGCCTGTAGTTAGCGCTTGGAAATACCTAGCTGAACTTGCTGAAAAGGCCTCTTTATATGTTTTGATGACTTGGCAGGTGCCAATCATTTAAAGTATAGGAAAGTGGTGGAAATCCTCACTCCAAACTAGGACGGCCGTGACCAATTTTTACAGCTGGTCTTCGGTAACTAACATTGCAAATGAGCTCAGAATCCATCCTGTCTCTTTGGCAACGTCCCTACAATCCCAAAGGTCTTCTTGCAAGCGGGGGAACAGAGCTTATCCTAGGAACCCTAAGGGACTTTGTAAGACCCCAGACCGGAACAGAGGCCGCCTACGTTTATCGCAATATCGCTGAAATTCCTCTTTCTGAAATGTTAGGTGGCTGGTAGGTAGGGGGTAAATGAGACTCTTCTATCGCATGTGTTTTGCAGATTTCTCAAACGTGTGTCCTGTAAGGTGGGAGAAAACAAGGAAATAAAGCAGAGCAGGAAAGGAGCACTGTGAAAGGAGTAAAGGTTAATATGGAGAGTGAGCACCAATGATTTCCGCTCCTATCCACTGCGCAAGCTCTACATGCCAAACAATTATTTTTTGGTTGCTGACTGGAGGGACTTGACAAGAGTCTGCTTGCAACTAATGCTATCAGTATTTCCCCCTAAACAGTAGCCAAATTTTTAATTAAAAGGCAGAAGGAGGGGCGCCTGGATGGCTCAGTGAGTTAAAGCCTCTGCCTTAGGCTCAGGTCATGATCCCAGGGTCCTAGGCCCTACATCGGGCTCTCTGCTCAGTGGGGAGCCTGCTTCCCTTCCCCTCTCTCTGCCTGCCTCTCTGCCTACTTATGATCTCTGTCTGTCAAATAAATAAATCTTTAAAAAAAAAAAAAAGGCAGAAGGAGCCCACACAAATATACTCAACTAATTTGAGGAAAGGAGCAAAGGCATTTTAATGCCTTTTAACAAATGGTTCTAGAAAAATTGGACCTCCATATGCAAAAAATAAGAATCTAGCTATAGACCTTATGCTTTTCATAAAAACTGACTCCAAATGAATCATAGGTCTAAAGGTAAAAGGCAAAACTATAAAACTTCTAGAAGGTAACACGGGAAAAAATCTAAATGACCTCGGGTTTAGCAGTGAGTTTTTAGATAGAACACCCAAAGCATGATCCATTAAAGAAAAAGAAAATGTTAAGTTGAACTTCATCAAAATTAAAAACACCTGATCTGCAAAAGACCATTAGGAGAATGAAAAGACAAGCCACAGACTGGGAGAAAATATTTGCAAAATCCATACCTGATAAAGGATTGTATCCAAAATATACAAAGGACTTTTAAAACTCAATTAAGAAAACAACCACATTTAAAAATGGGCAAAATATCTAGAAATAGCTCACCAAAGAGATAAACAAACGGCATATAAGCATATGAAAAGATGCTGAACATCATCTATCACTAGGAAATTGCACAGTAAAACAAAATACTCTGGGGCACCTGGCTGCCTCACTGGGAGGAGTGCGTGACTCTTGATCTCAGGGTTGTGATTTCCAGCCCCCACATTGCGCGTGGAGATTACTGAAATCAATAACCTTTAAAAAATAAATAAAACAAAACACCATCTCACACCTATTAAAATGGCCCCTCTCCCCCCCACCCCAGCCCCCACCAAATGCTACCAGGATACCCAGCAACAGGAACTTTTATACCTAGCCCATGGAATACAAAATCGTATGGCCACTTTGGAAGACAGCATTTTCCAAATGCTAGACCTACTCTTACCATATAACCCAGCAATTGTGCTCCTGGGTATTTACCCAACTAAGTTGAAAACATGTCTACACAAAACCCACACGGTAATGTTTATCGCAGCTTTACTCATAATGGCCAAACACAGAAAGCCACGAAGATGTGCCCTTCAGTAGGTGAATGGAGAAAGTGTGGTCCATCCATTCGACAGAATATCATTCAGCCATAAAAAGAAATGAGCTATCAAGCCCTGAAAAGACAGGGAGGAACTTTAAATGCATATCACTAAGGGAAAGAAGCTAATCTGAAAAGGCTATATGCTACACGCTTCCAACCCTGTGATACTCTAGAAAAGGCGAAAATGAGAAGATGGGTGGAAGCCATAAGTTGTGGGGATGGGAGAAAAGCGATGGACAGAGGAAGCACAGGGCATTTTCAGGGCAATAAAATTATTCCAAACGGTCCTGTAACAGCGGATGCAGGCCTTTTTGCATTGTCCAAACACTTAGAACTGCACACACAGCAGTGAACTCTAACCTAAACTCTGGATTTTATCGATATTGATTCATTAATTGTGACAAGTACACCACACTTAGGAAAGATATTAGCACTGGAAACTGTATGTGAAAGGAAGATAATTCTGTACTATATGCTAAATTGTTTTCTAGATTTAAAACTGTTCTTTAAAAAAAAAAAAATCCATTCTTTTGGGGAAAAAAAAAAGGAGTAGGAAGAGGTATCAACCTTCTCATGAGATTTATTGTCCGGTTTTCATTGACTCCACTATCTAATTTCCCCTGGGCTCATCTGACCTTCAAAGATTCCAAACACGAAGGCCAATATTTGTTTCCATGAGTGGCCCACTCAGAGAGCCCTGCGATTCCCCGGACTGACCGGCTGGGTGTGGGCAAGGATCCTTCCTTGATGTTCCCAGAGCACGTCTCAGCTTTCAGTGAGCGCCCACTGAGATCTTTCCTTATGAACCAAGGAGGGGGCCTATGTGCTTTCCCACTTCACTCTGTGGACCTCAAGCCTTTCTTTGCTCCAGGGCTTTGCCTCCAATTTTTGTTAGAAAGCCTGGAAACAGACTGTGCAAGGAGCTGTAAACACTACAGGACAAAGAGGTCCATCACGTGCCATGGATGTGAGGACAGCCCCCTCGGTTCTCCTCGACCTGGGTCGGCACCAGTCCTTTTGTTACTACGATGATATGTGACTGACCATATGATGATATGATGATGATATGATATTGTGCCCTCTACCCCCAAAAAAGTCATGAAAGGAAGCTGTAGGCCCCAGTCCCTTGGAATGTGACTATATTTGGAGACACAGCCTTTAAAGTGGTAAATTCATTAAATGCAGTCATTAGGGTAGGCTGTTATCCACCATAACTGGTGTCCTTATAAGAAAAGTTGTTACGACATAGACACGCACAGAGGAAAGACAGTGTGAGGACGTCGAAGAGAGAGACCCCAGGAGAAACCACCCCAGCCGACACCTTGGTATTGAACTTCCAACATCCAGGATTGTGAGAAAATAAAATTCTATTTAAACTACCCAGGCTGTGGTGCTTTCTTATGCCGGCTAGAGCAGACGACTGCACGTGAGTCGTTGCTTTCTTGCTTTCTTTCCATTTGGAATGTCACATTCAGTTCACATCATTTGAGTTCTGAGAACAATTGCATTTGGTAAGGGGTGTTTCTGCAGGGTATCAGATCGGATCCTCCCAGTAATATTGGAGGGCAGGGATTTTTACCTCCAATATTAAGAGGAGAGGACCAACCCTGAGAGGTTAAAGAATCAAGGCGGGGAACGGTTGTAACCATTTCTATGCCTTAGACCTTAATTCAGTGACTCTTGTTTCTAAACACATAAAATACATAAAAGAATACACAGGATTACAAAGAAACCCAATTATGTCAGAATATAGGTATCAGATATATTTTAGAATTCTCATATCGTAATACAAGTGCCTCCTTCTCAATCCTTCCAATAGTGAGCTCTAGAAGTAGCTCTAATAACTTCTGTCATTTCAAAAGAGTGATATGTATAAACCAAATCTGCTTCAACTGTAACCTGCTCTAAAAATAGATCAGACTTCTCTCCTTGACACATTGGCAACAAATTAAAAATACTGTTAATGCTCCTGTCATTCACCCGAGAGGAACATAGATATTCCGAGTTGTCTGAAACGCTGAATTCAGTCAGTGATCAGGGACCCTAAAGGGACAAGAGTTTCTGCCCGTGTATGTACATAGACCTCCTGAAAGCTCTCCCTGCAATCTTCCCGCCCAGGGAGAAAGGGAAAGCCGGAATCCTTGCTCCTCTCCGACCCTGCCACCCAAGGACTCGTTCATGCCGCCGCCGCCACCACGGACCCCTCCCATGGGACCTAGACCATGACGTCAAGGTGAGGTGAGTTTAAGGGAACACCAAAACCATACTCAGGCTAATTAATATTATAACGCCAATTCTAAAACTCACGATTAATGCAAAACAAGCAAAACAAAAAACCACAGCACCCTCCCTGATGAACAAAATATCAAAAGAGAAGACAGAGAGGGGATCTGAACCCAGCAGGCAGGCATACGTGCCGAGCCCTGGGAAGGAAGGATCACAGATTAAACTCCCTACCTTGATGAAGCATCTGTTCTAGAACAGGAACGGGCCGACTCCCGCTCCTCCACCTGTGTCTGTGCAACCCACAAGCTAAGGATACACTTTTTAAATCTTTTTTTTAATGATTTTATTCATTTATTTGACAAATAAAGATGGAGCACAAGTAGGGAGAGGAGCAGGCAGAGGGAGAGGGAGAAGCCGGATCCCCGCTGAGCAGAAAGTCATGCATGTGGGGCTTGATCCTAGGATGCTGGGATCATGACCTGAGCCAAAGGCAGACGCTTAACCCACTGAGCCACCCGGGTGCCCCTATGGATACATTTTTAAAAGACTGCGGGGGGGGGGGGGGGGCAGGAATCAATAGAAGACTGATACCTGGTGACATGTGGAAATTATCTGAAATTTGAATTTCAGTGCCCATCAGTAAAGTTCCACTGCAACACGAAAACGCCCAATCCTTTACTGCTTCTGGCTCACGACTGCAGATTCCGTGGTTGATACGTACTTTATGGCCCACAAAACATACATACCATGTACTGTCTGGCAGGCTCTGGAAAGTTTGCCGACCCTTGTTTCTGAGAGACTGAGTGACTCAACGTTCTTCACATAACTTGTTAACTTTTCCTACAAAATTTTTTATCTTCATGAGAGTGCTTTTTTTTTTTTCCAAAAAAATTTTCAGATTAAGTTAAATTAAGAAGCACCTTCTTGCCGGGGGGGCATCTGGGTGGCTCAGTTGGTTAAACATCTGACTCTTGATTTGGGCTCAGGTCTTGATCTCAGGGTCATGGGTTCAAGCCCTGTGTTGGGGTCCACAAAAAAAAAGGCACTTTTTTTCTCATGTTGAAGAAAAAGGAGGAGGACAATGATGGTAGAAACAAAGCATAGATTGTCTTTAGGAAACAGCCTCATCCTGTTGGTGGATGTTGATGGATTCTGGAAGAGCAGAAAGGCCTACAGCTAGAGCACAGCAACGCACTCAGGGAGAGTAAAGGTCATCAGAAAGACTCAGCAAAATTAATCGTATCCTGATAGGCGCACACAATGGTGGACAAAGGGAGTACCGAGACTATGGAAATCTACATTTCCCGCTATCTCACAGAGTTTTTTCAGTTTTCTAAACATTTTCAAGGTGACCTCACCAATCATCGTCCCAACCTATGAAATGGTGGGGGAATACAATTAGGAACATACCCATTTTACAGAGGTGGCAGGTTGAGTCTCAGGTTAGTGGGTGTACGGGTTTCCTATCCCTGCAGCAACAAATTACCACACGCCTAGTGGCTTCAAAGCAACGTTATCATCTGACCCATTCTGGAGGTGGGAAGTCCCACTTGGGTACCACATTGGATAACTAATATCAAGGTGCTGGCAGGGCTGGGATTCTCTCACAGGCCCTGGGGACATTCAGTGGCCAAAGCCCACATTCCCTGGCATGGGACACATCGCATAATTCCCACCTGCTGTTCTCTTGCTTTCCTCCTCCAATTCCAAAGTTTCCAGGGATTAGATTGGGCCAACCTCTATCAGCCATCATGATCTCTCCCCGGCAAGGTCCTCCCCCCCTCCCCCCGAAGATTTTATTTATTTATTTGACAGAGAGAGCCACAGCGAAAGAGAGAACACAAGCAGGGACAGAGGGAGAAAGAGAAGAGGGCTCCCCGCTGGGCAGAGGGCCCGGCAGGGGGCTGGATCCCAGAACACCCGGATCATGACCAGAGCCAAGGGCGGTTGCTTAACCACCCGAGCCCCCCAGGCGCCCCACGCATGGTCTTTCTGACGCGAATTCTTGTGGCCTGTCAGTGAGTGAATCATTTCACAGCCCGCCCCCCCAGCACCCGCAGAGCACCGAACAGAACCCACAGCCCAGATTGATTCCCAGTGCCCAGGACAGGCGAGGGTTCCAGTTCGGCCCAGGTAACATCCCGCCGTCACGGCTACGAAACACCAGGAGATGAGAATTCTCAAAAGGCCGCGCTTCCTCCTCTTCTCCCTTGGTAAGCACGTTTTGTCATAAGAAGTGACGTGCTTTTTTTTCTTCTCCCTTTGTTTCCACGTGTGCCTTGAGTGTTTAAAACTGGCTGGAGAGAACAAGCAGGAGAAGAGGCTGGTTTTATAAATAGTTGCCGCCCAAAGCTCGTCTCCCACATAGCGAAGCACGAGGCCACACTGACAAAGAAAATCCAGCAGTTTTGAGAAAGGCACAGGTGGAGCCACATAGAGGAGGGACGTTTGCCTCCCCGCGTCCGCCCCGCCCCCCGCCTTTGTCATAAAGCCTTTTTGATGTTGTTTTTACAAAATGAACCGCCACCTGATAAGATCAGACGTGTGTCAAACGCCTCTAGGCCCCGGCAAGCCCATCCTCTTCATAAACCCAAGAGAAAGGAAAACTTAGGTTCACACAAAAAATCTGTACTCAAATAGCTTTCTCAGAGTTGCCAGAACCTGGAAACCACCCAGCTGTCCTTTGACAGAGGAATGGATGAGTAAACTAGGTGTCTCCGAGGCAGTAATGAGCCCTAACGGGGACCCGGCTTCACGCCCCTGTGTGGCCGATGCCAATTGCTAAGTGGAAGAACTAGAGTCTCAAAGCCCAGCATTCTCCATGATTCCATTTACAGGATATGGCTTTCTAGAACGGGCACAACTCCCGAGATAACGTTTCCAGGGGTGGGCATCAGGAGAGACATGGACTACAGAGGGCCAAGGGGCAATTTGGGGAGAGGGGGTGGGAGCGGGTAACCAAGTTGTCCTATGTCTTGATTTCGGTGCCAGTTACATCACAGTAAATGTTGGCCCAAACTCATAGGGCTGTACTTGGAAAAGTAGACTTTATTGTATGTAAATTATGCCTCAATAAAACTAACCTCAAAAACAAAAAACAAAACAAAAAAAAAGAAAGGAAAGAAGGCAGCCAGGCAGGCAGGCACGTTGGGTGGCTCAGTCGGTTAGGCGTCAGCCTTTGGCTCAGGTCATGATCTCAGGGTTGTGGGGTCAAGTCCCACATCCGGCTCCCTGCTCAGCATGGAGTCTGCTTCTCCCTCTGCTGCTTCCCTGCCCCTGTGCTCTCTCTCTCTTTCTCTATTTCAAATGAATAAATAAAATATTAAAGGAAGGAAGGAAGGAAGGAAAACTAGAAGGTTGGAGGAAAACACTGTTTAACTCTACGAAATTACACCCCGGGGCTATTTTCTGCTGTACCTGCTTAAAGGATGTCTTTTTGGTTTTGTTCTTCCGACCACATCATAGCCACTTGATAAGACCAGAAATCTGTCAGGTAAAATTCTTAAAACGTCCCTAAGGGAGCGGAGAAGGGAGAGATTATTTTAATGTGCTTTTGAGATAACAATAAGGATGACTCACGTTTCCAGAATCCCCCACACACACTCACGGAAGACCACACCAGCACGCGCCGTCAGTCGCTCAGGTGGGGGCCTGACTTGACCAAACAGAGGCGTTCCCAGGAAGTCTGAGCAGTGGCTAAGAGCACAGAAGTAAGGAATGCTTTCTGGAATGGGGGAACAAAAAGTATGCTCCCCAAAGGGTAGTTTGCCTTTGCACAGCTCCCCTTGGATGACTAAAATAGCTTTTTCAAATGAGTAGATAATCCCAAGGTGGTTTGATTTTTTAGATATTAAAGTTCTACCCAGAATGGTAAAAGTCTAAAATGGAAAGATTTCATATATGAGCTAAGAATATGAAATGATGGCTGCCCCTCCCCTAGCTTTCTGTAGTTTCATGCAAGAAGGACAAAGATAAGCGTGACAGCTATCACATGACATATGTGGTTCTAGTTTTAAGATATCCTGATGTTTATCGGAACATTACGTATGTTTGAAATGTAAATAAAAACTTAAGATTGTCCAAAAACCTGGGGCACCTGGGTGGCTCAGTCGGTTAAGCATCTGCCTTTGGCTCAGATCATGGTCCCAGGGTCCTGGGATCGAGTCCCGCATCGGGCTCCCTGCTCAGCAGAGAGTCTGCTTCTCCCTCTCCTTCTTCCCCTCCCCCTGCTCATGCTCTCCCACTGCCTCTGTCAAATAAATAAATAAAATCTTAAAAAAAAAAAAAAAAAAAACACTTGACCCACATTCCTCAAAACTGTCAAGGTCATCAAAAACAAGGAAAGGAGATAGCCTCTCACAGCCCAGAGGAGCCGAAGTCAGAACTCACGGTGAGTAAATGCAATGTGGCATCCTGGGTGGGACCTAGGACAGATAAAGGACACTCGGGGAAACAGTGGGGACATCCAGTTCAAGTCTGGAGTCTGATCAATAGCATTGGAGCACGGCCGACCCGGGAGTTGTGACACGTGTGCCGTGGGGCTGTAAGGTGTTGTCAGTAGGGGAGACCGGACAGTGGGTAAACAGAACTCTCAGCCCTAACTTTCTGTAACTCTAAAAGTAGTCTAAAATCTAAATTTTTGCTTAAACAAGTTAGAAAACATTCAGTTGACTTGAGAGAATTATCTTTAAATGTAAAACATTTCTGGATCAACACATACACACAATTACATGTGTAGGAAACTGAAAATGACGTCACTTGAGAAGAGTTGTAAAGAGTGGAGAGTGGGGGGCGCCTGGGTGGCTCAGTGGGTTAAGCCTCTGCCTTTGGCTCAGGTCATGATCCCAGGGTCCTGGGATCGAGTCCTGCATCGGGCTCTCTGCTCAGCAGGGAGCCTGCTTCCTCCTCTCTCTCTGCCTGCCTCTGTGCCTACTTGTGCACTCTGTCTGTCCAATAAATAAATAAAATCTTTAAAAAAAAAAAAAAAGAGTGGAGAGTGGGTCTTGGGCAGGAACCAAGGAAAGAGGGTCCCTGGGAGAGTGGGAGAGCCTCTCCTCCCACGTCGCCTGCACTCACTTCCACAAGGGGACCTCACCTCCCAGGCCTGTGCTGTTCCAGTCATGTCTCCTGCTTGCTCCTGACTCCTTCGCCTACTGTGTTTCCTGAGGGTCCGTTTCTCGCCCTCCTTGCTCCTGACCTCTCAGGGCTCTCAAGCTTCTGTTGGGATACAGGCCCCTCCCTTTCCGTCTCCATCACTGTCTTTCCTGGGCCAACATGCTTGAGTTCTTTTGTTCATTTGTTCGCACGGTCTTGTCTACTAACTCAAACATGAGCTCAGTGGAGGAGAGGAGGGTTTTGGACAGAGGGATAGGAAGGGAAGACACCCATCATGGTCTCTTGATGAGTCCAGTAAATAACTCAAACACTGTGCCCGGTTCCTAGGGCTGCTGGAAATTACAAAGTACCACCAACTGGGGGAGCTTAAAACAACACAACTTCACTTTCTCACAGTTCTGGGGGCCCGAAGTCTGAAATCGAGATGTCAGGAGGACGGCATTCCCATTGATGGCTCTGGGCAGAATCCTTCTTGATTTATTTACTTTTTTAAGTAGGCTCCACACCCAGCATCAAGCCCAAGGTGGGGCTCGAACTCACAACCACGAGATCAAGACCTGAGCCGAGATCAAGAGTTGGAAACTCAAGCAACTGAGTCACCCAGGTGCCCCAAGAATCCTTCTTTACTTCTTCCAGATACTGGTGGTGACCAGCAAACCCTGGTTATAATAACCTTATATAATCCCTAAGATTATAGCTGCCTTGTTCCCATCTCACCTCTATCTTCACATGGACTTCTTCTTCCTTGTGTGTGTGTGTGTCCAAATCTCTGTCTCTTTTCCCTAAAACAACACCAGTCACTGGATTTAAGATTTGCCCTAAACTAGAGCGACCTTGCCTTAACTTGACCCCATTGGCAAAGACCCTCTTTCCAAGTTGTCACTTTCACAGGTACCAGGAGTTAGGATTTTTTGAAGGGGACACAATTCATCCCATTAGAAGCACTAATCTAAACGTTGTTGTGGATGTGATTGAGGTCCCTAATCAGTTGACTTAAAGCAGGGGCAATCATCCTGGGTGATCTGGGTGGGCCTCATGTAGTCAGGTAAGAGGCCTTCAGAGCAGGGCTGAGGTCTCCCTGAAAAACAAGAAATTTCTCCTGGGATACAGCAAGTTCAGTGAGTTTCTGAGAAAATTCCAGCCCACCCCTCCTAATTTCAGGCATGTCCAGCCAGCCCCCACAACGGCACAAGCCAGTTCCTCGGAATAAATGTCTTAGCACATATCCTCCACTGTTTATTCTCAGGGTGAATCCTGACTGCTGTATCCAGATCCGAGAATTACCTCGAATTTATCAGTTACAGGCACAAAGGACCGCAAGCCCTACTGCAGCCACGAACCAAGGAACGTGACTTCTTTATTTGCAACAGTAAATTGCATGAACATGCTTATGATATATGCATATATGATATGCTTATGATATATGCATATATGCATATGATATATGCATATATGATATGATATAATCCAAAATATCGTGGATGAAAATATCATTTATAAGAGGAACCAGAAAAAAGACAATCTTCACAGCAAACCCGTGAACGTGGTAAGTAAACGAGGTCACAAGTGCCATAACTTACGTTCCTGAGACGCTGGGCTTGGATCAGATACAACCTTACATCTCAGAAATCAACTTGGCCTCTCGGTTCTGCCTCCACGGTAGTCAAGGTTTTCCCTACGGCTTTACCGTGAGTGACCGCTGGGACTGGTTGGCAGCAGTGGCCAGGAGCTGGAGTTTTCCCAAAGAGGAGAGTTGATGAGACCCCAAGAGCAGGAAGAAGGGGGAGGGGGAGAAAGGTGAGGGCGGACGGGTGGGGCTGGACAGAAAGGGAGGGAAGGCCGGCCGGAGAAGCCACAAGCTGGAGGATTCTATTTATACCTCGGATTAGTCTGCGAGGCTCTGGGAACCAAGCCCCACAGACCCCGTGACCCAACCAGAGAGGATTCTGTCACAGCTGGGGACGCTGGAATTCAAATTCCTGGTGTCGGCAGGGCTGGTTTCTCCCGAGGCCTCCCTCCTGGGCATGGGGACGCCTCCTCCTCCCCGTGCCCTCACGGGCTCGTCTGTGTCTTAATCCCGCGTTCTCACAAGGACCCCAGCCCTGCGGGATCGGGGCCCACCCTATTGACCACATTGCACTTTAATCTCTGCTTTAAAGAACTTGCGCTCACATTCGGTCTCATCCTGGGCTTCCGTGGGTGACTCTCGGGGGGACATGATCCAGCCTGTAGCGACGGAATGCCCTGGGCCCAGCAGACCCGCAGAGACAGAAAGCAGATTAGTGGTGGCCAGGGCCGGGGCAGGAGGAGATGTGGACTGACTGCCCCGGGCACCGTGTATCCTTTGGAAATGAGAAAAACATCCTGCGGCCGGGTGACGGGGGGCACAGCCCGACAAAGGTGCCAAAACCCGCCGGACGGTCGACTTGGAAAGGATGAATTTCACAGTATGTGAATTATACGTCAGTCAAGCTGTTGAAGACCAACCCCCAAAGCTGACAAACAAAGCGACGTGAGAGGAAGATGTAGGGGTCGGCGGGGAGTGACAGAGGCATCGGGCAGGAAGGATCGGAAGGGAACCTCAAAGTCTCCTTTTCGTGCCGCGTGTGGCCTTGTCATGTATTGGGAGGAAGCCTTGTCCCCCACCCCAGACAGGTGAGGTATTTGAGACCGCGTCCCTTCAGTATCTCAGAGCGTCACCCCCCGACCCCCAGCCGTCGGGGAAACCTTGTCAAGTGGCAGCGGCTAGTGCTAGGGCTGGGGTGGCGCCCAAAGTCTCGTTTCTCTCCAGCTCCAAGGTGCCCTTGACACTGCCGGCCCACTGACCTCACTTGGAATAGTGGAGTCGTGGGGTCTCTCCATGTCGGCCCCGCTGTGGTGTGAAGGTCATTCTTTGTTGATGGGGTGCCCCTGTGCCGTGTAGGGTAGCCTTGTAGCAGCTCCCCCGGCCTCTCGCTTCCACACACCGGTGCTGTCCCCTTCCCGCAAAATGTCTGTATTCATTGAGCAGTGTCCCCAGCAGTGGCAGACAAAATTGCCCTAATTGGGAGCCCCTCATCCCAAAAAAGGGCATTTAGAAATGAGGAAGGCACAGCTCTGACTTGGAGTGGGGCTCCCTGTCCTCCACACCACTGTCATCTAGGGCAGGCTCCTGTTTTGGGGTGTGGACCCATCCCGTGCATCGTAGGGGATCAGTAGCGTCCCTCCAGCCCTTGCGATGACCAGCGCTATCTACAGTGGACGCTAGATGCCACCGGGCGCACCGCTGCCCTCCACCCGTGGTGGTTGTGGGACCTCCCTTGTTGCTTCCCGTCCCCACGGCGTTGAAGCCGCGCATGTGCCCTCACTTCCCACCCCCGTGTGACTGGAAGAGAGAAGAGAGCGCAGGTAGCACGGAGTGCAAGCCTTGCTGCTGTGTCTTCCGCTCACTGTCGTGTGGGCTCCCCAACTCCCTGTCCTTGGCCACCAGGAAAATGGTCTCTCTTTGATTTTGAGGCCTCCAACGGCGACCTTGTTACACACATCTGTGCGATCCTCACTTGAGACAAAGCCACCAGAGAAACCGGCATCGTCACGGCCGCTGGAGCTGGGCACGCCGGCGTGCAGGAGTCTTGAAGGCCGTCCTCAGCCACGGACCTGTCCAAGCCCCCAGTCCCCAGCTCCCCGCGGCACTGGCCGTTCACGGTCCTCTACTGGTCTCCATTTTCCTTCTTGAAGCAGCTCCACGCCGATGGGTGTGTGTGTGTGTGTGTGTGTGTGTGTGTGTGAGGGCTGCAGGCTGTGGGCAACGGAGCATCCCTGGAGGCCAGAGTTCCTGGTACATTTTGGTCCAACCGTGTCCTGGCAGGAACGACCCACCGGTCTCTCCAGTGGAAACACCCACAAGCTGACAGTGCCGTCAACACCGAGGGGGGGGGCCCGACGTCGCCCCTCGCAGACCTGTAGCACATTTGCAAGGGTAGTTAAGCTCTTAGATCTGACCTCGCCTGTCATGTGTGGCTCCACTCTTGTTGGGCAATTCAACCAACCAAGCAATCCCGAGCTCGTTGGCTGCCAGCGTGCCCGGATTGTCCCCAGGGGGTCCGCGTAGCCACCGCCGCGATAAGATTTGGCTCCGGTGAGTCGCTCCCCTGGAACCAAGTCTCCACCAGGCCGGCGTGCGACACCTTCCACACGGTGGGGCCCACAGAGCAGACGACCTCTCGGAAACCTGGCGGAGGCTGTGGTCCTCTCCGACAGGTCGTGGAGACTGGGACCCAGTTCCCACGGGGAGATGGATGGACAGCCCCGTGCCCTGGGCCTCTTCCTCCCTCCTCCAAGGCCACCTCGTGTGCAGCGTAGAGGACCTCAGGAGGACTTCCAGTTTCCCTCACGACCCCCTCTGCCTCCCTCAGAGCAGGCCCCACATGGGCTTCACGACCTGGCGTCACCACGGGCCCTTGGCAGCCCAGGACAGACCAACACGGCCAGGTCCCCGCTCTGCTCCTGGGAGCTGTGTGGCCTTCAGCCAGTCATGTCCCCCGAGTCGACCAAGGTCATAGACCAGTGGCTGTCCTGGGGCTGCTCCCTCAAACTCGCCAGCCTCCAGGGTGGGGGTGAAGGGCTGTGAGTCCTGCACTCTTCCCTGGATGGCTGGAGGGAGTCCCGCAGGGTGGAGGGCGGGCCCCGGGAGCCTGTGCAGGAAGCGGCCTCCTCCCCCCGCTGCTCAGCACACGGGCAGGCCGTCCAGCCGCCTGAGCGCCTCGGCCCCTGGGTCCCCTTTGCAGGCCACAGAGCACGGCACAGGCCTGGGTTTTGCCCCATTACTCCCCTTTCGGTATGGGGCAGGACAGACGCCGGCGAGGCTCCTGAGGGGGGTCCCCCGAGCCTGCCCTCCTAGCCACGCCAGCCCTGTCCCCTGGGAGAAGGGCCCCCGAGTGAGGAAACAGTTAGTTGATTCCACCATGGCCGATGTCCCGAGCGGTCCTGACACAGCTACACGCTAGCCGAGCCCACGGCCTCCGCCGTGAAGTGTTGCCCTCGCTGACCGCGGGAAGGACTGCCGGACGGGAGAGGAGGCCGCGGGCACCCGGGTCGCCGCCCTGGCTGGCCTCGGCCGGGCCTCGGCGCCCATCCGTGCTGTGAGGTGCTGAGACTCCGGGAGCACCAGGCAGGCTTGAGCCAAGGTCACCTGTTCTGGGCCTGACCGCTGAGCCGAGGCAATGGTTGAACGGGAGGAAGCGGGCTGCGTGTGCTGTCCAGGAAGACAGGTCAGCAGCTCCTCTCCTCGGGTGGAGGGAGGGAAACGCTGCGGGGTGCACGCGTGGGCTCCGAGTGGGGTAGGGGCCACGGACAGAGTCCCACTGTGCGGCTGAGATGGCTTCTGAGTCGAGGCACCCTGAGAAGTGCCCGAGGCCAGTTCAGGCCGCCGCGGCTGCTGGGTGCCCTTGAACCCCTGGTCCCGGTGTGCCCGGGACATCCGTGATCGTGGACTCCTGAGGCCGGGCAGGCCCCGGACCTCAGCTCCGCCCGGCGTGCCGCGGGAGCCACGCGAGGTCTTTCCAGCCGCCCAGGTCATGTTCCATCGCCCGGGCGTAGTTTCCAGGGCTTCCTTTGGAGCCGGGTGGCCCCGTGCTGCTTTCGAGCTGGGCACACACAGTCGAGCGTCCCTGGGCTGTGCGGGATCCGGGTTTAGTGTTTTACAAGGGCCCACAGCCGTTGCAGTCCAGACACCTGGCTTTGCTACTGCGGAGCGGGGCGGGCCAAGCGAGTCCCTCAGTGCCCTCTGAGCTCCAGGCTCCGGGCGCCCTTTGAGAACAGGGAGGACATAACTGTAACAGTACGAACAACAGTCCTCACAATAACCGGCCGTGAGAACACTGCGGGAGACGCGAGAGGCGGCAGTCCTGTCGCTCACAGACCCACCCGCGCAGGGGCGCCCGGCTGGCTCCGTGCGCAGAGCCCTGGCCTCGGGGTCCAGGTGGGGATCATGAGCTCAAGCCCGACGGGAAGTGTGGAACCTACTTTAAAAAAAATGTGCACGTGTTGATTTATACTTCCCCTCGAAAGGAGATTTTGTGTCAGAGTCAAAGCAAGTGGACAAGATAAGGACTTTTTTCCTCCTTCTTCTTCCTCTTCTCCTTCTTATTCTCCTCCTTCTCCTTCTTCTTCCTCTTCTCCTCCTTCCTCTCCTCCTTCTCCTTCTCCTCCGTCTCCTCCTCCTTCTTCTTCTCTTCCTTATTCTCCTCCTTCTCCATCTCCTCCTCCTTCTTCTTCCTCTTCTCCTCCTTCTTCTCCTTCTTCTCCTCCTCCTCCTCCCCCTCCCCCTCCCTCCTCTTCTTTTTCTTCTCCTTCTTCTTCTTCTTTGGGGGATCTTTCTGCTACAACCTCGAAAAATCATTCAGATTTAAACACCTTAGATTTTTTGAGCTGTCCCTTTGTTTGGTGTGATGCAAACAGCGTCGCCGGAGCCCTTGCTCAGACTCCAGAAGTGGCGTCTACAAGACCACAGGAACGGAGTGACAGGCATGAGGGTGTATGTTTTATCTGCCCTGCAAAATACTTTGGAAACATCAGTTGGAGAAATACATTTAAAAGGCAGGTAAGGTTTTTCTCAAGGGAAGTTTATACTAAAATCATTGAAAACCGAAATTTGTATGAAAAAGAACGCCCAACCTTTCCTTTTAAATTGCATTTCCTTGCTGGGTCCGGAAATAACTTCACTTCATGCAATTGTAACCTTCTTAACAGCGGGCATGCGTCTGGCAAAAATAAACAAACTGAAAATAAAAACTCAGGAAATTTAATTCGGTTCAGACCAACATTTACTGAGTTCATTTTATACATCCCAGGAGAAAAAACAAAGCAGTACGACACAGCCCTGCCTTCTGGAAGCTTATCCTCTAATAGAGGACAGACTTAACTCTACTAAAAGTTGTGAGTGACAAATGGTAGAAATGAGTGACTGTATATGTGAGGGAAGGGTGATTATCCCATAAGAATTCCTCTGTTTTCCTAAAAAAAAAAAAAAAGAATTCATCTATTTTCCTAATTTCGGAGTTTACCCAGTGAGTGTTCTAAGAGCTCACATGCTGTATTCCTTATTTTTGAAATTGCTCTACTTATAATTTCATTCAGTGAAGTGCACAAATATTGAAATAAAATTTTTTAAAAACTTAGTTTTTAAAAGCTCATCTTTTTTTTTCCTTTTCCTATGAACATTTCTTTTTTTTATTAATTATTTTTATTAGCGTAGAATGTGTTATTTGCCCCAGGGGCACAGGTCTGTGAATCATCAGGCTGACACATTTCATAGCACTCACCATAGCACATACCCTCCCCAGTGTCCATCACCCAACCACCCTCTCCCTAACCCCCTCCCCCACAACCCTCAGTTTGTTTTGTGAGATTAAGAGTCTCATGGTTTGTATCCCTCCCGATCCCATCTTGTTTTCATTTTTTCCTTTAAAGGCTCATCTTCTGTGTGACTTTATGACATTCTGCATTTGAGATAATTGAGAAAATTATGGGCACCACTGAAGCTGGCAAATTCAACAATCCCTATTATAGTGCTGTCCTAAAAAAAAAAAAAAATCAATAGAGACACAAATCTGTAGTACAACATAAAACTTTCTCTGTGTTGTTTTCCCTCCAGCCTGGTTGAATCGGCTGGCTGGTGTTCTGGAAGGTTCCAGGATGGCTTGGTTTCTGTTCACTGTCTACCAGGAAGGACCCAGGCCCCACCCTTCCCCAAGAACAAAAAGCGAAGAAATCCTTCCTGGCTGCGGTGTTGGAGGGAGTGGATTTCAGCGCTCACATCTTTGACCCTGTGTCATGGCTGCAGAGGGAGGACATCCGAGACACTGGGGACCCTCGTGAGAAGCCCGGCAGGTCCGGCCATGGGGTTCTCGCTGTGCGGAGCTGCCGCAGCGAGAGCCCGAGGCAGCTCTGGGTTTGGCTTCTGGGAGCTGTCTGGTGGAGGCTAAGGCATTATTTAACCTATTCACAGGAACTTGTAACATCTGGGGTGTGTGGTGACGTACACGCTTTAGTCTCTGGGGACACCAAGAACTAAGCATTCCATAAACAAATGTGACAGGTGTCATGCTTCATGCCTAGCAAAAGGCCGTAAAGCTTGCGTGTGCCACATTGCTGTCATCTTCCCCCGCATCCAAGGAGGGTGAGTCAGCCTTGAGGGACTTGGGGCTGTAGCCATCGGCTCCAAGTAAAGATCTGGCCCTAATGATGCCCTTTCCCCAACGAGGAAACGCTGTCCCCATTTCTGAAACGCCGTCCCCAGTTTCTGTCAGAGCACAATCTCCCAGTCACTCCGACTCCATCCTAACCATCTGCCGCCACTTCTCCCCGCCGACCCCCAGCAAATCGCATCCAGCTGTGCCTCCCGTCCTTCTGCCTTTCTGGCCAGTCTACCAGCTGGCCTCGCCTCTCAGTCCCCACCCCCACCCCCGGACCTCATTACCCACCTCCGGACGCTTGCATTCGTCTCTTAATCGCCTGTGCCCATGCTCTCCTGGGGCTTTAATTGTAGCCTGTTTTCATCCTCCTACTGCTGGGTTATGACCTCCTGCTTCCTTCACCTCCTTCACTCCCTGTCTGCTTTTCTAATCGTCCTCAGCGATTGCCACGTCCTCCAGCTCCCTGGAACCCCGAGGGGCCCTGCCAGCGGGCGATAACTTGCCGTTCTCCGCCTTGGATGCCGATGGAGGTTTTCACCTGGGGCTCTCCGGCTGAGCTGGAAGGTCCACGAGGCTCGAGCAGCATCTGTGACGCCTGTCGTTGGGCAGGGTAACTATGTTTTCTTGGACTGAACCACTGTCCCGACAGGAAGATACACTTGATGGGAATATAAAAGGAGAGAGCGCCTCCGCCTGTGACTTGGAGGGACGGGTCTGGAAAAGTGGAGAAGAGCTTGGCACAGGGGCGTGTGGAGGAAAGAAGGAACCTCCAAGAGCAAATCGTCCGGGCCCGAGACCTGTTGGGAGAGCCTCAACGGCCTGCTCTGCAGGATGGGAAGAGAGGCATGATGGGAAATTCCTTGGGAGCCATGGCAGAAGCCAGGTCATGCTTCCTTGGATGCAGAAAGACCTTTCAGTGGTCATCTGGGGTCTCTTGCCTCCCGAGCTGGAGCAGGCTGGAAATCAGATGGTGGCTGTGGGAGGTTGCAGGAAAGAAAGAGAAGGGAGTCCTTTTCTTTGGCTTCCCTTTCACACCAATTTTGCTCATTTCCAAACAAATATTTGACTCTGAACAAAAGGGCATCTGCCTTGTGTTGCAGCCACGTCTTGGCTCAGATCTTCCCTTTGGCCTCGAGGTCATCACCCTGAGTTCTCCGAGCCCCACTTTCTGCTGAGTCAGACTGTTCCTGCAAGGCTAGTGTTGGGTCAGATGGCAACGAGGGACTTTTCCCAGCCACGAGCCCGACAGGCCGCCCTCCCTGGCCAGGGCCAGCTTGCCCGCTTCCGCCAGAGCTGCTGTGTCCATTTTGCTTGTGCGTCCTCTGTCCCCAACCAGTGTATAGGGCTCCTGAGTGCTGGCTCTGCTTCGTGACACTCACAGGGCTCTCCCTTCTGTTACGGGCATATCATGACTTAAAGTGATAATTCTAAAATGATGTCTGAAAAAAACAAAATAAAATAAAATGATGTCTGTCGTTTCAGGGGAAACGGATATTGCTCTCAAGAAAGGGGTGAGGGGAGGGGGTACAAATTTCCCAAAGATGACCGTCTTTGAGTCACAAGAATCGGGCTGCCTTGGGGACACAGCTGTACTAGTTTTATGTCAGAGCCTGTGGTGTGGGTGGGGAGACACTCATTTACTTTTGTCCTAACCCGGGCTGGCGTGTTGCAGGGAGAACAGGAACTTTCACAGCATGGTGACCACAGTGGAGTGAACGAGCGTACACAGTTGGTGCTCAATAAATAAGTGTCCAACGTGCGTTTCAAATGATTATTTTTTCATCTTAGATTATTTTCATTTAAAATAAACGTCGTGAATTACCGAGACACGCGGCAATGTGGACAAGCCTCAGAAACATGCCGAGTGAGAGAAGCCAGAGACAGAAGGTCACATATCGCATGATTTCATGTCTATGAAATGTCCGGAATAGGTAAATCATTAGAGACAGAAAGCAGATTAATGGTTGCCTGGGGCTGGAGCAAAGGGGGAATGGAATGAAGAGAGATTATTTAATGGGTACGAGGTTCCTTTGGGAATGATGAACGTGTTTCACGTCTCCATAGTGGTGAAGGTTTGTACAATTCTGTAAATATACTAAACACCACTGAATCATACACTTAAAAAAAATTATGTGAATTTCATCTTAAAAGAAAAAAGTTAAGGAACAAGTGTCATTAGGGTTACTAAAATTTAAAGTTTTCTCTTTTGTTTTTCAAAATCAAACTTATTTAGTATTTGAAAGAAGCAAGCCAAAGTGATTTCCCTACTAAACGGCAGAAGAAACACAGAAAACCCTTCCACTCGGTGTTTGGCTTCCCTTTCATTTCAGCCGTAGCAAGATAGCAAAGAGAAACACGTGTGCCGTGCGACCCAGCACAGACACTCATGCTAGCGTGGGTGTGCTCAGATCCCCGCAGACATCTGCCACCTTTGTCCCCGGAGCCACCCGGAGTGAAACCCCGGCACTCGCTGCTCCAGCTTCTTGGGGCAAAGAACTGTTATTTTTTTCCTTAACAGGAACAGTAAATAAAATCAGCTGCCCTAAAAGAAGACAGATTGGCAACGCTCGCTTCATTTGTAGCACGCTGAAAGCTACGAGTGCCTCATGCTTGTCCTGTTCCCAGAAATACAGGTCCGCTGTTGACAAGGATCCTGCTGGGCGAGACCAAGGAGAAGAGATACACTTTGTATTTTTTTTTCCTCTACAGCGAAGGATAGAAGAAGAAAACCTTCAAGAAGGAAATATGAGTAATCTGATGGTTCTTAAAACGCTACATCTTTGTGCCAGAGGCTGCTTGAAAAAGAATAAAGTAACATGTCCCAGAAATATCTGGTGTAGGGGACAAGAGGAAGAGGGTGCCTGGCAGGGGCGTGGCGAGGAAGGGGAGGGGAGGGACGATGAAGACGCAGTAACACCAAGTGTACTTTCCCTGTGTGCACACCTGCCGCATCAGGACGCTGAACTTTTCTAGAGAAGGCCCGCGTCCTCCGACTTACTCAATTCTCCCACAGAAGTTTGCTCACGCTTTTGAGTTTTCTCGCTGTACCTTAGTTTATTTTTTTTTAAAGATTTTATTTATTTATTTGACACAGAGAGACACAACAAGAGAGGGAACAGAAGCAGAGGGAGTGGGAGAGGGAGAAGCAGGCTTCCCGCTGAGCAGGGAGCCCAAATGGGGATCGATCCCAGGACCCTGGGATCATGACCTGGGCCGAAGGCAGACAGACCCTTAACGACTGAGCCACCCAGGTGCCCCTCGCCGTACCTTAGTCTTACCTGCATCGGGGTTTTAATGAGGGCTCAGGATTTCCGAGGACTCTGGGGCAACATGTTTACCGAGGCTTACGGAATCGCTCTGCTGTCTTGCAGAAACATCCTTTTCATGAGACCCCTTTGAAAACGGATGTTTAGGGAGTGTGAAATGAGCAGGTGTGAAAAGAACCCGTAGCCCAGAAGGCAGACGGTCGAAGCGGGCAGAATCCGTAGGTGTATTTTTCCCTCGCCTGCGTGTACCTTTCTCTCTGGGTCTCTGCTTCAACGGCTCTAGATCAACAGGGAAAAAAACGACAACCACAACAACAAAAAAACAATTGATGTGCGCCCTCCAAGGGTGGTTTTTCCTCTTTTCCAGAACGTTTTCTAGTTATGTAAAAACATCAGCCCTGAAAAGCATAATGCATTCACTCCCACCAAAAATAGAGCATTAAGGTTTATTAGCGTTTGGGAACTTCAAGTAATGGAAAAACTGAGCCCCATAAAAAGAGACACATGATGAGATCTGAATTTAGCACGATTTTACTAAGAACCCCGTACAGCCTGTTGTCAAATCAGCCAGAGAAGTTGACCTGCTTCACCTTCCCTAAAAGCTCCGATGAAAACAAAAAGTTCTCTGAGAGGACCAAAATAGCTACAAAAATAAATACAATATCTTGCTGCAGGTTCCATGAGCTCTAATAGGGCTTCAGAAGATATTAAATATTTTAAACAGAAAGGCAGTTAAAAATAGAGAGCAAATGTAAATAACCAAGGATTTTTTTTCCCCGAGTTATTTTGGGGCTGAAATTTGCAGGTGGAGGAGAATGACTGAGTAATACTTGAAACCAATCTTTCCCTCAATCTTGTGTCGTTGCAGGCTTTAAAAAAAAAAAAATTATGGGGACGCCTGGGTGGCTCAGTTGGTTAGACGACTGCCTTCGGCTCAGGTCATGATCCTGGAGTCCCGGGATTGAGTCCCGCATCAGGCTCCCAGCTCCACGGGGAGTCTGCTTCTCCCTCTGACCTTCTCCTCGCTCATGCTCTCTCACTGCCTCTCTCTCAAATAAATAAATAAAAATCTTTAAAAAAAATTAAAATAAAAAAAAGAACTTAATGTCACTGGCCATTGGCCAATTCCATTTACCACAATCCACTCTTTGTTCCCACACCTAACATTGTCTTCCTGGTTCAAAAAATAATATGATACAGACAGAAAAGAGCAAATACCACATGACTCTTCCTATGAGGTACCTAGAAAAAATAAACTCATGGAAACAGAAAGTCAGAGAGTAGTTACCAGGGCCTGGGGGAATTAGGGATGGAGACTTATTGCTTAATGAGAACAGAATCTCTCTTGGGAATGATGAAAAAGTTCTGGAAAGGGATAGTGGCAGTAGACACAATTAATGCCATGAAAGTGTACTCTTTAAAATGATTAAAACAGCACATTTTATGTTATGTATGTTTTTTATCGATCTTATTTATTCGAGAGAGGGAGGGAGAGCTCACAAGCAGGGGGAAGGGGCAGAGGGAGAGGGAGATGCAGACTCCTCGCTGAGCAGGGAGCCCGAGGCGGGACTCGATCCCAGGACCCTGGGATCATGACCTGAGCCGCAGGCAGACGCTTCACTGACTGAGCCACCCAGGCACCCACGTTCTGCATGTTTTTGCACAAAGACAAATGTGACCAATATGACAACGACTTCTGGCTTTATTCTCTTTTCTTGGGTGAGCCCTGAACACGGAATGTCGGAAGGCCCCAAAGGAAACAGTCGCCGAGGTGAGAACCCCAGAGGAGGAAGAAAGGTGGGCGCCGGTGCCTTAGTCTGCTTCCCCAGTTTTCACCGTGCGTAGGCACTAGGTGACGACTCTTAGCACAGGCTGAAAAGGACCAGGAGGCAGGAAGGGGAATGGTCAGTGGTTGTCTGGGGCTTTGGTTAAGAACCCCAAAATATGGAGCCCCTGGGTGGGTCAGTCCGCTGTGCGCCTGCTTCTGGCTCGGGTCATGGTCCCAGGGTCCTGGGTTCGAGCCCCATGTCGGGCTCCCTGCTCAGTAGGGAGCCTGCTTCTCCCTCTCCCTCCCACCTGTGCGCTCTCTTTCACTATCTCTGTCACTGTCTCTGTCTCTCTCAAATAAATCAGATCTTTAAAAAAAAAAAGAGAGAGAGAACCCCGAAATGTAATCATGGTGCTGCATCTGGCGTCAGAGACGGATGGTGTGTACCTCACGTGCTGTGGCGGCCAGAAGTGGAAGGGAAGGGTCCGTGGAAACCCCTGGGAAGGGGGAGGCCAGAGGGGGCACGATGGCGCGAAGGCAGCAGCGCGAGCTGCTTTCCGGGGCAGCTGGACGGGGCAGGGAGCTCGGAGCCCGGCAGCGACGCACACGCCCCGTCCACAGCTCCGAGGAAGAGCTGCGTGTGCCGTTGGCGTGGTCGGCTCTGTTCCCGATAGAGCTGCTCGTTCCCTCTGGACACACAGAATAAGCTCGGCCCACTCGCTTGTAGGACAAATGTGTCGCGTGTGAACCGATGCCACGATGTCACGGGAAGGGGCTGGTCGCAGACGGTGCCCTCCCGACCTCCACCACTGGCACTGCAGCAGGCGGCTTTCTGGGCCCAGGTAGCTGGAGGCAAGAAACAGGTGGTGCTTTTCAAAAGTCAGAGTCAAGGGTTCTGAGACTAGATAGCCTGGGATGATAAGGGCTGATTTTAAAGCGACACGCCCTGACTTTGAATTTCGAGTCCGGCCCCACGGGCGTGGGGATGTGGTGCCCCAGTTCCTGGTAAGGGCTGGGCTCCAGATTCTGCCTCTCCTCCTGGGGCCAGTTTGAGAGGAAGCTAGTCTCTGCATTCTGCACCATGTTTAACCCCCAGTAACTGCTCAGCAAATGGAAGATGATCCCAGGAAAGTCTGTAAGAATATGTGAGCACACACACAATTATCAATAATCTGACTGTGACGACTTCAGTGCAAAGTCCAAAACAGCTACAGAAACATGGGGCGGGGGGGTCAGGGACCTGGGAGTGATGTAGAGGCCAATTCCCTGAAAATATAAAACATCAGGCTAGGGCAGAGCTTCTCCAACTTGAAAGCAAGAAGACTCTCTGGGAGAACCTGTCAACCCCAGATGGCTGGGCCCCCACCCTTGAGTTTCTCACTAAGCAGGTCGGACTCAAGAACGATTTCGAACAAGTTTCCAGCAGGTGCAGATTCTGTTCCAAGGAACACGCTTCAAGAACGGCTGTGCTGGGGAAACTCAGTGTTGGAATGGGATGACTGGCTCAAGCCTTTAGCCAGCATTTGGGGGATTGCAAGGGCACATTTGGTGATATGCTTGGGAACATCTGAAGACTGGAGACGTGATTCCTGCCTGGAAGGGCGGGAAGCCCAGGGAAGGACATAGCCATCCCCCTACTACACTGAGTGCTCTAATGGGGGCCCGCAGAGAGGGTTGGCGATGGGTCCTGGCCAGCATCCCTTCCTCGGGAGGACAGCGGACCTGCTAGAAACCTTGGGTTTGAATTCAGGCAAGTGAAAGCCTTAGGATGGCTTTTGTCCATGTCAGAAAAAAAACAAAAAACAGCCAACAGTTATGTGGGAAAGGGATGGTAAAGGACCTTCTGCAAGGAATGTGCCTGATTTCTCTCCTCTTCACTGAAGTGGCAGGGGTACACTACAAAGGGAATGGGACTCCTTTGTTCTGTTCATCCCAGCACCTTTAAAAAAATGTACAATATCGTGCAGTACTAAGGATGTATATTCTCTGGTGAATTGTCTTTCCACTGCTGTGTCACAAATTACCCCAAATTTAGAGGCTTCGAACAACACATATTTGTGAGCTCATGATTTCCTGGGACAGGAGTCTGGGCATGGCATAACTGGGTCCTCCGGTCAGGGTCTTACCAGCCTGTAATCAGGATGACTGAGGCCCTCAACTGCAGGATAGTCTTTTTCAGAGGCACTTCACGAGCAGCTCTTTGCTTTGTCTTTGAGTCCAGCAGGAGATTCTCTCCACTTTTATAAAGGTCGTCTGATTAGGTCAGGCCCACTTTCATAAAGTTCACCTGACTAGACCAGGCCCACCCACGATGTCTCCCTTTTGATTGACTCAAAGTCAACTAAGTAGTTACCTAGTCCCCAGCATTGCATCTCGTATTCACAGCTCACACACGCAATCAAGGGAAGAAGATTTTGTGAGCTTTCTCTGTTGCTGCTTCAGCAACCCTTCCTTGCTCACAATGCACGTAAGCTGTGTGCATCGGCTTTGGCCCTGCTGAGCTCTGCCGAGCTAGACTTGGCTCAGCTCCACACGTCTCGCCATACCTGGAGCCAGATCCTATCTGGAGCCTGTTCTCCTCAAGGCCAAGGGCAGACGCCCAAGTGTGTGTCAACCACACCAGTGCCTTCAAAGTTTCTGTTTAGATATGGTGTACACCACATCTGCTCACATTCCATTGGCCAAAGTTAAGTCATTTAATGAAGCCCAGGATCAAAAGGGCAGGGAGTGCGTTCCACCTACAGGAGCATAAGACATGGGCTGGGAGGAATGGTTAATTGAGAGGCAAAATACAATTTCCCACCCCCAGCCCTCTCCCCCTCCAGCCTCCCTCTGGATTCCCTTGACCCGACCCACCACAGCCCCTTCATTGAACTCCTCCATTGACACTTCTGTGCATGCCCTCTGTTTCCTGCAGGGGCACGGGCTGGCACACCAGCCCCGAATCCCACCCAAGTGCACGTGGGAATCTGTCTACCGTCTTGACTCTTAATTCAAAGCTTATAGTCAAAGCTCACGATTATAAACCCACCGCCACTTTCCTGCGATGAAGCACGCCCACCAGAGAAGGAGCACACACAGAAATCATTCTTTGACGGTAGAGACCTCTTATTCCTCCGAGCCGTGTCCTTAGAGTTTTAGTGTTGGTAATCATCCCTGGTTTCGGTTAGAACCTTTATGACAATCCCCAGCTCGGTTTCTGATGCAATCTGATAACTTAGTTATCTTAATACCAAAGGAGAGAGAAGAATTTCCGCCAGGTACCTATGTTATTAACAAGTTAGAACAATGAGAAAATTCTCCTAAGTAATCCCCGGTCAGAGATGTTGGACAAGCTTATAATACCCAACAGGTACAAGCGTTAGCAGAGCTCTTGACTGAAAGGAGCTGTGCACAATGTTCATAATAAAGTCCGTCAGTGTGGGTGATTCTCCTGTGTGCTCAGCGGCTGTGTCAGAATGGAAAGAAGAACCACAGTCAAGATCCACTGTGTAAGAAGCTTTCCTTGAAACGGCTTTATTGAGGTATCACTGACATATGAACAGAGCAAACCGACATTTGGTATTTTCACAGCTCGTGAAGTCGCCACCATGGTCAAAATAAGGAACATTTTGGCCGCACGTGTTTCCTCTGGCTGCGATTTCAAAGCACGACCAACCTAGTGGCTTAAAACAACACAGATTTACTATCTTACGGTTGTGGAGGTCAGAAACGTTACGTCATTTGCACCGGGCTAAGAATCAAGGTGCCACCAAAGCTGTGGTCCTTTCCGGGGCTTCAGAGCGAATCCATCTCCTTGTCTTTCCCAGCTGCCAGAGGCTGCCCACATTCCTTGGCTTGCAGCTCCATGCGCCATCTTCAAAGCCCATGATGCTGCAACTCCATAGTGACATCTCCTTTTCCGACTTTGGGCTCTTTTACTTTCCTCTTCTGCCTTTGAGGACAGTCGTCTTGATACTGGGTCCACTCAGATAATCAGGATAAAAATTTCCCTATCTTAAATTCAGATAATTCCAGCATCCAGAATTCCATGGGCAACCACATTTCCCATCAGCCATGTAGAGTGACATACTCACGGGTTCGGGGACTTAGGATGGGGACATTGTTGGTGAGAGGGGCACTATTTTGCTTATCACAATAACCGTCACCCTCAAGACTTTCCACCTGTCCCTTGTATGCCCTTCCTCAGGCCTCTCCCCGTTCTTTTATTCCTAGGGAACCACTGATCGGCTTTCTGTCCCATTTTTTAGAGTTTCTAGAAATGGAGTATACAATGTATATTCTTTTTCATTTGACTTCTGTCCATCTGTCAGCATAATAAGATTCATCCATGAGTCTGAGATTCATCCATGCTGCTCAGTGTACTGATCTTGGGGTCGTGAGTTCGAGCCCCATGTTGGGGGTAGAGATTACTTAAGAAAATAAAACTTTTTAAAAATACTTTGTTCCTTTTATTGCCTTGTAGTATTACTCTGTGTATGTACTGTGGTTTCTTTATCCATTCATTCGTTGATGGACATTTAAGTCCAATATTGATGGGTTGTTCACAGTTTGGGCCCATTACCAATAAAGATGCTCTGAGCTAGGGCACCTGGGTGGCTCAGTGGGTTAAGCCTCTGCCTTCAACTCAGGTCATGATCTCAGGGTCCTGGGATCGAGCCCTGCATCGGGCTCTCTGCTCAGCAGGAAGCCTGCTTCCCCGCCACCCCCCCCCCCCCGCCTGCCTCTCAGCCTACTTGTGATCTTTCTCTTTCTGTCAAATAAATAAATAAAATCTTTTTTTTAAAAAAGATGCTCTGAGCATTTATTATTTACAAGTGTTTGTATGGGCTTATGTTTTAAGTTCTCTTGGATTAAAAGCTAGAACTAGAATAGCTGCATCCCATATGGTAGGTATATGTTGAACTTTTTAAGAAGCAAACTTTGTTTAAAAAAAAAAAAGAAATCACAAAGTGGTCGTACCAGCTTACATTCCAACAGCAGGGAGAGAGCATTCGGTTCTTGCACATCCCCACCAACTATTGGTGTGATTAATCATTTTAATGTTAGTGACACCAAGATCTATTGGTTTAAGATCACTTGCTGCTTCTTACCAACTGGGCGATGGTAGATTAAGTCTGCTAGCCACTTGGAGCCTCAGTTGGATTATCTTTAAATGAGGAAAAGGAGATATTCCTTTTTCCTATGAAACTCACTTGGTTACTGGAGGCAATATTATTTTTATTTCTGTTAATTCCTGTTAATATCAGGATTATTTGTAAGCCATATGATCGTGGACTGAAATGTGATCTCCCACAAAATGCCACACATCGGGGAAGTTGTTCTCCCTTTTGAGGTGAACAGGAGGCTTTGTTAGAGCCCTGGGCAGTGTGCAAGAGAGAAAGTAAGCCAGCAGGAGCATCACAGCCTGCCCCTGGGGAGTCTCAGCCTGTCCTGGAGCCATGGGGGATGCTTGCTGGCTCTGCAGGTGGGCCTGCTCCCTTCCTATTTCCAGAGCTTTGCAAGAACGTCTTTCCGCTTCACACTTGCCTCTGGTCGGGGAACGATTCCACGCCTCCCTTAACGAGACTTTCAGAAGTTATGCTAAATATAAACGTGAAAATTAAAGGCCCACCTGGTGCAACAAAGACTCCCTAGCGCAGAGGAGATGCTCTTTTCACGCGGCGTTCAATCACCCACTCTCCGCTTTCCTTGCCGGGCGGGAAGCGGGCCCTCGAGGACCTGGTTCTCCTCCTTCCTTTCTGCCCCGCAAAATCCCAGATAAGCTTCACGGAGTGAACAAGACTGAGTGACAAGGGCTCTTTTAGAATTTCCATCCTCAAGAGCAGAGGATGGACCCTGAAACTCTCTGACAGTCACCCCTAGATTAACATCCCTTCCTCTTAGTTGCGATAAAATCCGGGAATCAGGTTGTGGCCTTCACAGCAGCACTGAGCTGAGCGGTGGTTGGGCACTGGGGGGGTGGGGGGGTGGGGGATGTCCACTGTGGCCATCCAATGCTGAGCCCTAGCCGTTAAATGTGGCCTAACGTGACAGAGCTAAGGGAAGGGTTGACCTTCACACTCAGGCCGTTGGGCTTGCCTGCCTTCCTTCCTTCCTTCCTTCCTTCCTTTCCTTCCTTCTCCTGCCTTTCTTTCTTTTCTTTTTTTCTTTCCCTCTTCTCTCTCTTCTTGCCCTTTTTCTTTCTCTTTTCCTTTTTAATTCTTTTCTGCCTCTAGGATGTTTGAGTACTGAAAATGCTCGTTTAAGATGACAGCCCAGGACAGCGTTTCCCCTTGGGGAGGTTGCTAAAAGGGCTTCCTGGGCCTGGTCATGTCTTTTTCCTCATCACAGAAGTGGGTTACACAAGGGCCTTCCATTTAAGAAAATTCATTGAGCGGTACACTTAAGGTTTTTGTACTTTCCTGTATGTGTTCTTCCATAATAAGTTTAAAAAAATAGCTCTCATAAAAACTGTAAATGAGGCATATAAGGAGCTAGAAAATTTTCCTCTAATGCACTGCCCCTGCTGTACAAATACAATTTGTCAGTTGGTCTTTGTACCATCCATTTTGTCGTGCGGTCATCCGAAGAGATAATTCTGGGACGATCCAGCAATCCCACTTCAAAAAAATTGAAAGCAGGGTCTCGGAGAGATATTTACACACCTAAGCTCATAGCAGAACTATTCATAATAGCCCAAAAGGTGGAAACAACCCAGATGCCTATCCACGGATGAAAGAAATGGGGTTAGTACACACAGGGGAATATTATTTCAGCCTTAGAAGATAAGGACATTCTGTCACATGCTACAGTGTGGATTAACCTTAAGTTCTGCGGCATGACCCGTTCACAAAAAGGCAAATACTACAAGACTCCACGTCTAGAAGGTATATAAAACACCCAAAGGTATAGAAGCAGGAAATAGAACGGTGGTTAGCAGGGGTTAGGGGAGGGAGAAAAGGGGAGTTGTTTCTTGGTATAAAGTTAGTTTTGCAAGACAAAAACCTCCTGGAGATCTGTTTCACAGCAATGGGAACAGCCTTCACCTTAACGGAACTGAATTAGAGAGTTAAAAATGAGTAAGACGGTGGGACATCTGGGTGGATCAGTTCATTAAGCGGCTGCCTTCGGCCCAGGTCATGATCCCAGCATCCTGGGATCGAGTCCCGCATCGGGCTCCTTGCTTGGCGGGGAGCCTGCTTCTCCCTCTGCCTCTGCCTGCCACTCTGTCTGCCTGTACTTGCTCTCTCTCCCTCTCTCTGTGACAAATAAATAAATTTTAAAAAAATGAGTAAGATGGTACGTTTTATGGGACGTGCTTTTTTTTTTCTTCTACCGCAATTAAAATAAAGATAACTGTGAAAACATCCAAGTACTGTTGATTTTTCTCTAGTTTTATCTCTTAAAGACATCAAATGGCATTTCATTTAATCGTCTGTTATGGCCACAAAGGAAAGAGACCACTAGGCACACGTCCTCAGCGGCCCACGTCGTGGGTGGCCGTGTCTAACAGGCAGCGGCGCCCATCTACCCCCATTTTTCCTCTTGGACGTTCCTTCAGAAGTGGTGTTGCCGGGACAGGAGCTCTCTTGGGTGGTTGTGCGACGGCCTCTTGATTCCGCACCTGCACGTCACAACTCCCCAGTCACAAACAGATCGAGTTTGGGGGGACAATACTGCAAGTCTGTGGGGGGCCCACGGTGGTGCTCAGTCACTGGGGTTCACAGCGACACCAGCTGAGCAGAAAACCCCGAGTTCTCTTGCTCGGCCAAGGTCGCCATAAAGAGGAGATGCACGGATGACTTTTCTAATGTCCATACACAGGGTGCCCATGACCGGTGCAGGCCAGGCCGCTGTGTTCTGGCAGGAGGGACGGTGGAGGTCAGCACCAGGCTCAGCGGACTCTGGTTTGTTTGTTACCTAGGAAGGGCCACCTCTGCCGGTGTTACCTTCCTTCTCTTGCCCGTTCTGCGAGCGGTGAAGACCTCCCCCCTGGATGCCTGTGTTCCCCCTTCCTGGTTCCCGTGCTCCTCCCTGGCCCCGTTTACCCATCCAGCTGTGATTTTCTTTTTTTTTTTTTTAGGAAAAAAATTTTCTTTAAAATTTTAAGATTTTATTCATTTATGGCAGGGAGGGGCAGTGGGAGAGAGAGAATGGCCAGCAGGCTCCTTGCGGAGCACAGAGCCCGATGTGGGGCTGGACCTCACGACGAGGAGATCACGACTTGAGCTGAAACCAAATTTTGGATGCTTAACTCACTGAGCACCCCTGGATGCCCCAGCGCTGTGTTTTTCTATCAAGAGTGAGTGCTGTGCCCGCTCACTAGGATGGATGTAATCAGACACGCAAACATGCAAATAAGAAAAACAAGTGTCGGCAGAAGGCACAGAGAAATGCCGCCACATCGCCGATGGGGTGTGACACGGGGCAGCCCCCGAGGCAAGCGCCGTGGTGGTTCCTCGAGAAAGAAAACAGACTTCCTTTGATCCGATAATTCAAATTCTGGGTCTACACCGCCAAGAGCTGAACGCAGGAACCCGGACAGCTGGTTGTCCCCCAACGTTCATTACAACATCTTTCGCAAGAGCCAAAGGGATCCCAAAGCAGCCCAAGTGACTGTCACCAGACGCTGAACCAATACACAAACGTGGTCCATCCACAGGACGGACGGTTATCGGCCCTAAACGGGGAACGACATTGCTACCACATGCTTGGACCTTGAAAGTCCTACGCGGGGTGAGATAAGCCAGTCGCAAGAGGACAGATGGGGCATGACCCCACTTGGATGAACTCTCTGCAACGGGCGGCTTCAGGGACACAAGATCGATCCGAGGTAACCAGGAGTGGGGGGAGGAGGAGATGGGGACTGATGGCTGCCCCGTTCGCAATTTCAGTTCGGACGGGCCCAAACATTCTAGAGCTGGATATTGCCAATGTTGTCACAACAGTGTGAACATCCTGGATGCCACTAAACTGTGCTGAAAAATAGTCCAAATGGCAAACTGTAGGTTGTGTAAATTTCACCATAATAAAAACATTTTTTTAAAAAAAGAGTGTGCAGTGAGAACAGTGGCAGGTCCCAAGGGCCGTGGCAAAAGCCACCAGGAGAGGACCGGGTGCACAGGGAGGCTGGGGGGAAGAGAGAGAGGCCTCCTCTCCTCAGTGTGTGTCCTTTGAGGTTCTGCACCAGCGCAGAGGGCAGGGGGACAGAAGGGGACGGGAGGGGACGAGAGGGAATAATGCCCTTCACCTCTCCCTGCCATTCCCAACCTTCCCCACTATCCGCTGCTGATCCCTGCAGCTGCTGGAAATAATTACCCGAGTGGCTTGAGACAACACCGTGTTATTCCCTTCCAGTTCTGGAGCTCGGAGGTCTGTGATGGGTCAGGAGGGCTGGTCCCTCCTTGAGGTTCTATAGGAGAATTCATTTTTGTGTCTCCTCCAGCTTCTAGGGACACCTGCGTCCCTGGGCTCCCGGCCCCTCCCTCCATAGTCCCAGCCAGCAGACGGCATTGTTAAACCTCTGACTCTGACTGACCGTGGCTTCCATTCCAGGCCTCCTTCTCCTCTTCTGACCGTCTCGTCTCCTTCTTAGAAAGACCCTCGTGATGCTATCAAGCTGCCCCAGATAATCCAGGATCGCCCCCCCAATCTCCAGATCTATAACTTATACCTCCGTTTCTGCCACATACCAGGTCACGGGCTCCAGATTCTGCTGATTACGAGGTGGACATCTTTGCGGGGGGTCTTTATTCTACCCACGACACTCATCCTCTCCCGTCATTCGAGCTCGTCTTTCTCCCAGGGGTCCTGTCTCCCGAGCTAACTCATCATGTAAAGTGCCCACCCCAGTTCACAGTTTCCAGACATCTGAACCCCGCCCTCCCATTCCCACTGCTCACACCTTATCTGGAACCCGGTGGCCACCAGGAGAGTGAAGCTTCTGTTGTTCATTGAGGGATTCCTTGCTCCCCGGCCCTCGGTCTCACCGATACAGAATCCGGGTACACGTAGATCTGAAATTCCCCACTGGCTCACCCACCGAAGGCATTTCTCCAGGAAAGCCCTGAGATGGGGGATCGAGCTCCAAATGATCACCATGACTTCAGGAGAGTGTGGCAATGAGGGGCTTCCTTTGTCTGGCCTGGGACAGCCCACCATTTTAGGACATTCGTCTCGTGGGAAAATACATTTTGCAATCCAAGCAAATCACTTCCAAAAGGCAGCGTCGGAAGGCAGTCTGGGTGTGTAACAATGCGCAGCTGACATTCAGGGTCATACATCCAACCACCTGAAGTAAATCCGTAAAATAACTAAGCAAATATTAAATGCACAAGGAAGACCAGGGAGAGGTCAACCGAGCCGCCCGCAGAAACCCAACATCCATTTAGAGAAGCAGTTTGTGCAGTCAAAACAAACAAAATAATTCAGAACTGCAAATTATGTAACGAACCAAACACTTCCTCTGACTTGCCTGGTCCTGTCTTTCGGCAGATGTCACCTGCGAGGCCAAGCTTCCCGGAGTCAACGGTGAGTCACCCTTCTCGTGGCGGCTCACCTATAGTGGAGGTCTACTCCAACCAGCCAACTTTCGAGGCACAGAGATTTATTCTCTAGCTGTCCTCTGTTCCTTTCTGGAGCACTTGCTTTTCCCTGGGGCTAACATTTCCTTATTCTGGAGTCTGCTGGCTCAAATCTATATGTTCTCTGCTCGAACATCCCTGTCCAATCAAGGAGACTCGTGAATTCCAGAACCTTCTGACAACTTTTCCCTCCATCTTTAAGATCTGTCTGTGCCGTGCTGTTTGCTACTGCGATTAAAAAAGAAAAAAATCAGTGTTAACAGGGGCCATCTGGGCAGGAAACACAGGGTTCCTCACACTGGGCTCGTTTATACAATTATGGACATGGCTTGGGGCCAGGCTTCTCAAGCTTGTCCCCAAAATGTATCCCCCACAGAGAAGTGCTCAAAAGTCTCCCTGGATTCCTTTTTGGGTTGAGGCAGGGTCACACAGCCACACAGCTAACCGTGTTGGAAAAGCTTCTGTCGTGCATGCCAGGCTGCTCCAGGATCAGAGCCAAGAGAGACGGGTCCAACCCCAAGAGTCGTATCCTCGGGATAAGGGAGAGGGCCCATCAGGCTCCTGCTTGTCTGTTCCCTTTGAAAAAGGATGGGTCAGGAAGAAGGGTAAAATGGCAATGAGTCAGATTATTTGGGAGGTGGCTATGAATTCGCAGGAAAGTTCTGAATTTAAAATGTTTTAAAAACAATTACACTTTTGTTATAGTCAAGAACACAGAATAACTAAAATAGAGCTTCCCTATGACCCTGCAATTACGCTACTGGGTATTTACCCCAAAGATACAGATGTGGTGAAAGAAGGGCCATCTGTACCCCAATGTTTATAGCAGCAATGGCCACGGTCGCCAAACTGTGGAAAGAACCAAGATGCCCTTCAACAGAAGAATGGATAAGGAAGATGTGGTCCATATACACTGTGGAGTATTATGCCTCCATCAGAAAGGATGAATACCCGACTTTTGTAGCAACATGGACGGGACTGGAAGAGATTATGCTGAGTGAAATAAGTCAAGCAGAGAGGGTCAATTATCATATGGTTTCACTTATTTGCGGAGCATAACAAATAACACGGAGGACATGGGGAGATGGAGAGGAGAAGGGAGTTGAGGGAAATTG